>JARYGA010025625.1:0-47888 GCA_030545235.1 Helianthus tuberosus | reverse complement strand
TGAGTACCCCACGTACTCAAGTTTAATTCTCATTCTCTTGAGTACCCCACGTACATCAAGTTATTTATCAATTCTCTTGAGTACCCCACGTACTTCAAGTTATTTATCAATTCTCTTGAGTACCCCACGTACTTCAAGTTATTTATCACATTTTGTATGGTATGAATTTTATGTAAATACAGTATTTCTGTACTTATCAGATTGTTAATGGGTTGCAAAGCCATTAACCTGTGACACGTCATAGGAAGTCACCAAACCTAAGGCATTTAATTGGTATATTCTGAGACACAAAAGCACCACTCGATTCTCGCCCCGACCGAGTGTGAGGCTGCCAGGCACCTGTTAGATCTAACCTTTTGTTCTGCGGTCTGAATGTATACGTTGATTAATGGTGCTTCTGAACCCTATTCGTGACACTATTTCTCATAACGCCTCCTACTTGGTTCTCGTTCTCACCAAGCGCGTTTCTTGTTATCATTTCTCATAGCGCCTTATACTTGGTTCTCGTCTCACCAAATGCGCCTTTCATATTCATATATTTCGTCACACTTGGTTCTCGTTCTCACCAAGTGTACTTCTTGTATTTATATCATACCATTTATAAAAATTGTACTTTTGTACATGTATTTCACCCCCGAAGTTATAAAAACTGAAAACAGTTAAAGAGAAAAGGGGGAGCATGAACTCACAACTTTGCGTTCCTAGCGTCGTAAACTCCACCGGATTTGCTTACTTAACGTCGTAACCTATACGCGTTTTCTTATCGTTAGTCACTAGACTTGCGTCGCACAAGTACAGTCACTCTCTTTTGTGTATATTTTCTCGTGTTAAAAATATTCTTATATTTTTAACTACGCATCTTACTTATATTATTTTCTCCAAAAATAAATATAAGTCTTTTGTGTTTTGCACTTTGCACCCGAATCATGTATCTTGTGTTTTGTATGTGTATTTCTATATTTCTACTCCTCATGAGTATTTAGTGTATTTTTAAGTCTTAATACACTAGCACGTATAACACATACTATATACACTTAGCACAAAATTTGGTGATAAAATAATATATATTTTTCTCTCGAAAATATATACTTATTATCCATTTTTATTCTTCAAGAAATCACCATTTCTTATCATCAAAAGTTAGGGAAACCTTGTTAATGTTTTGAGGTATATTTTTAGGGGATAAGTTTCTCAAAACTCATATTTTTCTAAGTGTCAAAATTTATAAAAATTTTGACAGAGTTTCCCCTAAAAATGGAGGTTTCCCACGTTTTCAAAACGTGTGTTTATTTTCTTTTAAATCATCATCAATCATCAATAACAATTTATCAACAATATCCGTCAACAATAATCACTAATCTCATGAACTTGAATATTTACAAAAATGTGTAGTAACTTACTAGCACATTTAGTAAGTCTTGTTATCTTTAAAAATAAGTTTAACTTCTTAAAAACTTTATTTTTAAAGGATATGAAGTTTTACAACTTCTAGTCGGTTTTTACGAAAATTATTTCTTTGTTAAAACCTTTGTTACACAAGTATCCATATACTTGTTTGTTCACAAAAACCACTTTTGTTTGTGTAAGACCCGGTTTAGAACATGTGATTTCTTTAAAGTGTGGTTCTTCAAAAATACCACTTGCAGATACGTAGATCTGCTAGTTTTAAACACCATTTTACCGGTTAAATCACTTTTACACAAGTAAAATATTTTCACACAAGTTCATGCATCTTGTGTGGTAGAGTTTCGCCTTTAACCCTTGTATTTAGTCAAAAACGAGCTTATGTGAAGATACATGATCTTACAAAGTCGGGTTAAACGGAGATCCGAGCTACCACATCATAGATCGGGTCTCAATAATCACATATTTCAAGTCCTACGACTTTTACACAAGTTATATGCTATTAACCACCACTTTAAGTGTTTTTAGTAGACTTTTAATCATCATCTTCCATTTTAACGAGATTCAACCGACAATATTTCTTTTAACCACCTTAGATATGTTCAAACAAGAGTTCTAAGTGTTATACCTCTAGCTCAAGGCTAGGGAAGATCTTTGATGAAAAACGCGTGGATAAAAGCTAACGGTGGAGGTCCTTCGCGTTCCGAGTGCACCAAAGCTCCTAATACGTGATCCTTAACGCTTGAATGATGATGGAATGGAATGATCAAGGACCGAAAATGTGGTGGTGGGGTGTGGGGTGTTCGGCCGAAGGTTTAGAGAGCAAGAGAGAGTGTAATGTTGTGGAGAGTTTATGTATGAATGGTCTCAAATGTTTAGGTTAGAATTTATAGATAATTAGGAGTGCTAATACACAATGGTCCTTGTGTTCTCTAGATCTTATACACATGAGATTTGCTCAATCAACAAGTACAACTTGTGTTCCCCATGGTTAGGCCGATTACAAATGGGGGGGGGGGTATCTAGTTCGATTACAACTAGCTTAGTTAGGGTATAGTTTAGGTTAAATAAGTTAACTAAGTATTTAACCTTGTTAGTTGTATGTTGCACGTTATGGCGGGTGTTAGGGAAATCAGGGACCCTAACTGGCTCAGAAAAATATAAATAGTGAAAATAGTAATATTTTCATGTTCCGGGTATAGTCCGGTTGTTCGGTTACATACCGATTCGTTAAAGTGCTAAATTACCCTTTTTAGTGTCGTTTAAGTACCTTTCTTGTATTCTTTCAATTCCCAACACTTAGGGAATTATTCTGGATACTAAAACGTAATTTCTGCATAATATTCGTATGTCTAAATGCTGAATTATTGCTGAATTTCATAAATTCTGCACTTAAAGTGCGTTTCGGGTGCTTTTTAGTGCTTAATTTTGCTTCCGGAGAGTGTATGTATAACCCTTGTATGTACTCTTGGGTTTTAATGCATTCTTGTTGTCGGACCTACACCTAGGCCTCAATTATAATGTCTGACTGCTTTCTGCAGTTCAGTCGACACAGTGTGTCTTACCGGTGAGTTTACTATTATTCTGACGCAACGCTCTCGTTTATGCATAAAGCAATATTTTGTAGTATACAACATGCATGAATTCACTTGTTTAATCATGTGTTCAGACATTGCTGACAATTAAACTCATAATTGCAGTCATTAAGCAATAATTATAGTGTACGGAAATTACCGGTTCGTGGCAGTTGTCACACTGTCAGTGGAGGATCATAGGACTCCGCTTCATGAAACAATAAGCAGAAGTAACAGTTACGACAACATCAGGGTACTCGTAATAGTAGCCCTCACTATGGGAGTGAAAAACGTTTACCACATGGATTGGCCGTTGGTCAATCAAGACAGCAACAACCAAGGGAACGACGACAGTACTGGAAATTCTCGTGACGAAAACAACACTGGAAATGAAGCTCATGGAAGGACACTTGGTATTGGCATAGACTATACCAGGCGTAATAGCAACACGATAGCTTGGATGGGTAGCTGTTCGCTTCGTCTCCGATCTGTTTGCCCTGATGTTTCTTGAAACCGAACTTGTTGTGGCAGTAAGGGATGATAAGTCAAATGAAACCTCATATGTCCGCTGCGATGTAAACTCGACCATGTGGGACAAGTGTTCGACGTCAACCTTCCTTCTACTACCCTTGATGGTTGCAATACAGTAGTTAGTGTGGATTGGTTATCCAGAGATCGCTCAGATACACCAGTGAGGACAAAATTTTGTGTGGAAAATCGTTATTTGTTCTAAAGTGTCAGAGTGGTACAAAGGATAGCGCCATTTCCGCTATGAAGGCCAGAAGTGTCTACGGAGGGATTACGCCACTATACTAGCAACCGTTACTGATGTTAGGGCTAAGGGAATAGAGGATCGATGATCCACCAATCATTCGTGATTCCTTTCGGTGTGCTACCCAAGGAACTTTCGGGTTTACTTCAACGACTGTTAGGCGAAATCTCAGCCTGATCTCATGCCAGGGGCAGCCCTGACTACACGTACTCTTACCATCTTGCACCAGGAGGGTTGCAAGAATTGTCTAATCAACTACAGAAACAGTTGGGGAGGAGTTTTGTAGGACCTAGTTTTCACTTTGGGGAGCCACAGTTATATTTGTGGAGATACGCCTTTTCGTATGTGTACCGATTATCGAGAACTCATCAAGGTGGCAGTCACGAACCGTTGGCCTCGATCATGTATTAACAACCTGTCAACCAGCTGCGAGGGTCAAGCCCCATTCGAGGAGTGACTAACGAGTGAGCTATCACCAGATGGAAGTTCGAGGGGAGAATGTTCCTACAACAACATATTAAACGCAATGCGGCCAGTGCAACTTGGTATTTCATGACCGTTGGGTTAATCAACACACCAGCAGCTTAATGGATCACATGAATCGACCGTGTTTTGATGATGTTTTAAATCGCTTCCAGGAGAAAGGAACAACATGGGTGGCATATGTATCTCGTTTTAGAGCTCCTGAGGGAGGAGCCACTCCGCGCGAAGTCTTGCTAAATGTAACATCTAGATTCGAGAAATGCATTTGATCATGTAACCAACGAAGTGGGAATACGCGTGGAATGTGCTAGGATCCATTTTATTAGAAACTGATTGACACCAAAGATTCCTTCGGGGGTACAACAATTTCCTGGTTTCGGTGGATGCTATTGTAGATTCATCACAGGGTTTTCGAAGATCGCGCAGCTTGACTCCCTTGTGCACAACAGGGTGCTGTGTTCGTGGGAGACAAAACAGGAGAACGCCTTTTCAGCTTTTGAAACTCAACTCTACAATGCACTGGGTATTGTCTTTACCCGAGGGTACATGTGATCTGGTGGTATACTATGATGATTCGAATCAGATTCTCAGTTACACGCCGATACAACATGAGAAAGTGATGGCTTACGTAGTGGAATTACAAGAAGAGTTGCATGAATCACAACCTACAATGGAAACCATGGTCTTTGGATTTAAGTTGGAGGCATTAGTTGGACGGTACCAATTGCACTATTTAGACCGATCACAAGGGCCTCCCGTGTATCCTTGTTTTGAGAGAGCTAATCATGTGATGGCATCGCTGGATGGAACCTTTGATTAACTTCGACTGTGAAACCTAGACGTGTACGAGCCTCGCAGCACACCATCGACTCTAACCTACCTGATCAGACTCGCTCAGTACAAATTGAAGAACTAGAGGAAGAGAGTTCTCAATATTGACCCATGCGGGGCATGGGGAAGCAACCTTTGGCAGGACGGACGACAATTGCTACTTCATGGAACGAATATGGACCCCACTATACAGCAACCTTAGGGAACTGGTGTAGATGAAGTACACGGGCCTCGATATCATATTCATCTGAGTTTAGATAGGATGAATTAAAACCTGAAGACCATATATGGGTGACTGGGCCTGAAGGCCCACATAGCAACGCATGAGAACAATGTTTAACTTGTGGGAAAGTCAAGGTGAGATAATAGCAACCAAAAACACATGTATGGAAATGAGAACAGACTACCATGGACCTGGTCACTAGTCTACTTGCAACTCGAAACGGAAACATTATCACCTGGGTGATCATAGATGGACCCAAGTTACCAGCACACTTTCTTGCAATCAAGAGACCTGACGAGTCTTCACAGTTGTGAATGTTCCTCCGAGAGAGGCGGCTTTTAGGCACGAGGTGCCAACTCTTGCTACCTCTGAATTTGATCTACGCATGATTCATTTCAGGCAATACACAACACCCTTGACTCACGTCAGGACCAGAGCATTGCTTACCGCTGTTGGACAAACGGTCAGAGTAAACGAACTCTCCTGGCACTGGAAGACATGCTGCGAGCATGTGCGTGACTGGCTTTGGTGCAAATTAGAAGGACTCTTACCTATGGTTGAGTATTACTGCAGCAGTTATCATCTTGCCAACCTTCTTGTTAGACTGAGATGGTAGACAACTTAATTACTGGTCTAGGACTGGTACTTGAAACTCTTGGGAAGGTTGTTTGGAGAGGGAGTCGATTGGCGGCAACGCGTGGCCGTTGGGGGAAAGCTGATAAACTTGGGAAACGCTGGAAGATCGCTGTAGGCGATCGTGTCGTGTTGAAAGTCTCACCCTAGGAGGGTGTGGGATACTTGGGAAGCATGGCGAGCTTCACTGACGTCACGATGGACCATTCAACAGTCTGGGAAGAATTGGTAGCGTAGCCTACAAACTCGAGTTACCTGATGAATTTGATGACGTACACGATGTCATTTATGACTCGAACCTAAAGAAGCGTCTGTTCAATGCAACACTTGTGATACTCTTGTTGAGAAGCCCACTGTTAACACAGTCGAATTGCAATCGTAAGAGTTCGTTGGAACTCAAGACGTGAACCGGAGTTCACGTGGGAGCGTGAAGATCAGATGAAACTCAAGTATCCTCAACTCTTTCCTGTTGACCAATCTAATACTGGTAAAACTGGTGAATTTTGGGACGAAATTCCTCTTCAAGTTGGGGATGATGTGGCACCCGAGGGAAATCCGCAGCAATCTTGATATTCTCACTTCATTCCTCTGTGCTTACTTGTCAAATTTCGGGACGAAATTTCTTTCAAGTTGGGGATGATGTGACAACCCGAAACTTACAGGTTAGCATCGTTATCTTGACAATCCTAAGATCCTCATCGTTTTATTTCATTGTGCACTATTTGAATTAGACACATTAGTTGTGTGTATTAACCGTAAACAAAAGTGATGATTATTTGCATGTCGGGTTACCTTTCTAGTTACATGTTAACTTAAACCCACACATGTGAATTGGGTGTAAGCAGCCGGGTGATTAGTGGATCTCACGTATTAAGCTAGACAACAATTATGAGTAACAAACATGTGAAAACACTTATATAGTTGGGCCGATCACTAATTCATGTACATTGGGCCGATAACTAGCTTACACATGTTGGGCTTACACATAACACATTCATGTTTGAAACCTTGGTAGTCACGTATGGGCTTGGAGGAATCCAAATAGGATTTGTATTAGATCGGTTGTGAGCTAGAGTATAAATCACGTATTTACATAAACAAGATAAAAACAAACTCAAGTAAACCCTACGCTTCCCAATCCTCTGATCGCACGAAATTGGAAGCAGACCCCCCCCTCTCGAATCAGCGCTGATCTTATCATCTTCTTGGTTAGTATGTTCACCTAATATAGTTTATATGTATGATTAATATAGTTGTTTTGATGTGTGATCGCATGCAGATATAATTATGACACGCACTAGTAATATACATGATCAAGAACCTGTTATAGTGTTATTTATTAAATGGATCCGAGGGTGTGCTTAGTTGATATGATTGGTTTGAGTGCTGATGATATAGGCTACTTATGTGTGATGTAATAGTAACAGGATCGGTCCAATAAGCTTTGCATATAATGGCTTGATAAAGAGGATAACTATGTATAATGAAATTGGCGGCTCATGTGCATGTGTTGGTAGTATTGATTAAATCAAGCCATGTGATATTCTAGTAGGTTGTCAGATTGTCATGAATGTTGATATTATTGCACGTGATGGCTATGATTTATAATATGTGAATTTGATGAATAATAGTGGAAACAAACTGTAGGGATCGATAAAGTTCATATAATTGTTCATGTATGGAACGATGGTTTAATAATTGGATATTATAATTAAGTGTTAGTTGCATGAATTGTAACTATTGCTAGATAAAAACGGAAGTGTGAATTGTTAAACATAAACAAATAGCACACTAAGTGGATTACATCTCACCTTTTCACTTGGGCTTGGTATGTAATTTGGGCTACATGTATGCTAATAGTTGTTGATTAGCATGAGTGGGTTGATAATTTGGTGATTTTATTAACAATGTTACTGTTCAGATGGTTAGAAATCTAGATCCCGATGAAACTGTTAGGGAACTAGGGTCTTGTTATAAATTAGAATGTGAATGGATATTGAATGTCGTACATGAGTTATTCATTGTGAAATATACATGTTTACTTTCGGGTCATACACGTTTAATAGCAGAATTGAAGTGTGTACAATTGTTGAGGATGTGTGCGTATGTTACTTGGATCTTATGTGTGGTATGTGGTGTTAAAGACTTAGGATCTGATCGTTACTGGTAACCCTTTTAGGTCGTGATTGTTTAACTGAATAACAAATAACAAGTCTTACCGAGCAACCCTAAGGTGAGTTCACTGCACTTTTCTAAGCATGCGTCCCGGTGGTTTGGGACATCTGGTAAACGTTTCTAAAGGGAATACTGGGTAAACTATTTATTTGGGATGTTGGTTATTGAACACAGTATAAATCATGTAAGACCCCATACATCTACCGTGTTGCTGAAGAAGCAACGAGGTATTTAGTTGATAGCGCTATTAGGTTTGGCACCCTCACACCGGGCCGAAAGGACGGGCGTGAACTAATTACCTGGACTTCATGACCAATGCCTAGTTAGAGGCATTGGGGTTGGGCATTCACATCGTGTACATATAAGACCCCTTACATCTATTTAAGGTTGTTTGATACCTTGACATCATGACCAATGCCTAAATAGAGGCATTGGGGTTGGGCATTCACATCTAGTAGCCACATACGGTAATCGAGTAATAACAACATCGAAACATCAAACATCATAACAACAAACAACATATCGTCTTGTAAACTGTTTTACTCACATGATTGGTAACACAACTTGGTAAACGAACACAAACCTTGAACTCACCAGCGTAGTCTGACACACTTGTTTACATGCTTGTAGGTAATCATTGAAGGAACTTGGGAACTTGCCGTCTGATGCTGCTGGAGTGGTTGTGGTCATGATAAACAATTACATTGATTTGGTTTTGATACATTTACACACTTATACATTTATGCTTCCGCTCAATACTTTGGTTTTGGTTTAATCTACAAACAATACATTTCTTTCAATTGAGTATTTCAATACATTATTACTTGTGTTTGATATGATTGGTGGCTCTTAGTTGGATCGTTGCACCTCCATTAGGGACATGCCCTAGGTGGTAATTTGGGGGTGTGACAGTCGAGATTCGGTATTTAAAACAACATAAAAATAAGATATGAGAATAACATGTGAAAATAATCATCTTCAACACTTAACACTTTATGACACTTGGTAACCACAAGGGTTATGATAATGTTTTCATGAGTTGAACACCCATAAGAATCACAACAAGGTTTAGGTCTTATATGATGTTCTACTACTTTAACATGTAAACACAAGTTCAACATCAAAGGTTTGAATGAGTGTATATATATATCTAGGTTAAGTGTTACATATTATTTAGTCCAATAATTCAAGTAGGAGGTAGAAGATTAGGATCTTCATTTAGGCACCTCGAGGTATCATAGATGTCATGTATGGGGTAGGAAGAACATGCTTCCATTTAGGAACCCCTTGAATGTTCACCACTTCACTTGATGTAAAAACAACCAAGGAGGGTCACGAACTAGGATTAGCACAATAACATAAACAACCTAACTAAAGAGAAATCATCAAATCATGTGAGGATTGTATGTAGGACAACCCAAGTTGTTCCATAATCACTCATTCATCAAGATCTAAGCTTGACATGATTTGTGGGTCAAATACCCTAATAAAACAGAAAGTATTTGAGGTTTTAACCTCTGATTTATAGTGTCTCAACCTTGTTTTTAGGCTTAACCAACCATAAGAGAGGTTGTAAGCATTGGGACATAGGTATGAGATGTGTTAGGCACAAGTTGGATGAGTTTAAACAAGCTTTTGAAGAACATGTAACAAAACAGAAAGTTTATGGACAATTTCGGAGCAATTCCAGGTCTGATTTCTCCATGGAGAAACCAAGGAATCAAACCCCATGATTATCCAAGCAAATAGGAAGAAGAATCAAGTGATTTCATTAAGAAATGAGCAAGTTATGCTCTCTTTTGTAAAGGTGTATGAATCTGTCCGAAAATGCAGCTTCTTGCAAGAACTTGAGAGTGTTTAGGAGAGGTTTGAGAGTGTTGAAAGTGTTCAAGTGCTTGGAGGACCTTGGGTACTTATAGGGGAGTGATTAGGGTTGTTTTGGGGGGATAATTAAGGCCAAAACTCGGTTTAAACAAGGTTATCCCGCTCAAAAATGAATCTGGTCGCGACTGCATTTGTTTTCTGATCTGGGCACCCTCAGGCGGCCCGCTTGAGGGATCAAGGTAAGTTGAGGCGGGCCGCCCGGCCTTTCTTATCCGGACACAAGTTTCAAAAATTACAATTTAGCCCCTGAAGTTATTATTTTAGTGTTTTTAGGTCTTTTAAGGACTATAAGTGCCACAAAAACATAGTTTAAGATAAATCCAAGTATGAGGAGTATAACCCAAGTATAATTAAGCGTATGAGTATCAAAATCAAGTGTCGTTCTCGTTCAAAACACGTTTTATGCATATGTTTAGATTAATTACAAGTTTAGCACATAGTTTCCAAGGATAATGATTAAACACCAATTGATTCACCGTTTCGAACATACGAGCATATATAAAGTGTGTATAACATATTTGTAACAAAATACGAGTTTCATTAATGATCCAAGTCTCAGATTTTACATCGTTTTTAATGAAAGAACGATTACAAGATTACGAAGTTTCCAAAAATAGTTTTACAAACGATGGTTTCTAAATATAGAAAGTATGAAAACGCGGGGCGTTACAGTCTCCCCTCCTTTAGGAAATTTCGTCCCAAAATTTATTCAAAAGGTAGACTCAAAGAGTTTTAGTAAAAATTTGAGACTTGAAAATTTTGAAATATTTTGAAAGGCACAAAACTTTGGAGAGCGACAAGGTAAACTTGTGAGTGAGTTCGTTGCCTAAAATAATTTGAGGTATCTGACATAGTTGAAAACATGTAGGTGCGTATATAGGTGAAGTGAGTCTAACAACTTTGGGGAACTTAAATTGGCAACGTATTTAAAAAGGTGACGTATTAAGAAAGATGATGTTGACAAACGGTTTGTATTTTGATGGAACGTGGTAACGAAATCACATTTGTAGAAGGTTGTTTATTAAGTGAAACGAGAAGGTTTGGCACTTTAAATAAAGCCATAAAGGTATGCTAAGTACAGTTACACGAGAATCCAGAATAGGAAGACCATTTTATAGGTAACGAGGTAAGTTAGGACTCGAATGTTTAAACAAGCTTAATTGCGAACGAGGTTTGTATGAACTAAAAGGATAAGGAGAATAATACGAGTATAGAATGAATGAATGACTTTTAAAGAGTGCAAGTATAAGAATAGCATAAGTGTTGGATAGATGAACGCAGTGTGTTAAGGATGAAGTCTCGTCGTTGGATAATCGGATATAATGCGTTTGTGAGTTGTATAAAGTTTGTATAAGGTCCAAAATAGGTCTGTAAAACACTGAATTTCTCGTGACACGTTTTACGAAAGTTTGGTAACGTGGTGAAGACACTTATATATAGGAAGTACCAGCGGCGTATCCACCATGTTTCGACCATGTTACGTCCGTTTCGTTATTCGTGTCATGTTACGTTCCGTGTCTCACCATACACAGTAGTACACTCTATGGTTCTCATACGCCTATCATTATAATCCCGTGTGCACCCGTGATTATATTGATCGTCGTATGATCCGCATAGCTTGTACTAGTTGTGTATGAATTTGGGTAGGTCTACTTTTAAAAAAAAAATTAAGAGTGTGTGCGTATAAGAATAAAGTATGTAAGCAAGTCCATGCTTAAGTATGTATAGGACCCACGTAAGCGAATCACTCGGATTTTGCTTGCGTACGGGTACGAATGTATGGATCATGTGTATGAATGAAAGTATGAGCATAAGTATATGTTTAAATAAGCACGCAAATATGTGTATCAACATAACACGTACAAGTAGTACGTGTATACGTATAAGCACGCAACGTATGGGTATAAGTAAAAGTATGAATCATAAGAGTATAGGTAAAACATGAAGCGTATGAGTATAAGTATGAATACGATTATAAGTATAGGAAAAATATATTGTTATGAATATGAGTGTGAGTGTGAGTACGAATACTAATGTTTGCGTATATCATATTAATTGAAAACATAACAAATTAAGCACGTAAAAGTGCTCCAAAAGGTTGCGCATGTAAATACGAACGATATAAATGGAATTGTCGCGATGAAATGACTAAAACGTGCAGGTTGAAACGTGTGTATAGTTGTTTAAACGAAACGTTGAGTTTATCGTATCAAAATTGGATTGAGCTTGGTTTGAAATGAAGAATATAGTTGCGTACGTAAAAGGATATGAAGTACTCGTTGGTTAAGCATAATGTATTTTGTATCGAATGGAAATGCTACTTTTGTTTTAAAAGAGTTTACGTAATCCGAAGATGGTCGGTCCCCATGAAGTCTTCTTGCCCATTTGTTTTGAAAATCGGTGTAGGAAAAGTTTTCGAAAAGAAAAGTAAGTTCGTTTCATCAAAACAAGAAATTTTGAATTTAGGAGGTTCTTGTGAAAACGTTGATCCTTAGAAAAAAAATAGCAAAGGTCTTAGTGATTGTTAAAAGTTCTAACAAATGATTTGTTGATGTTGAGAAGGGTATTTGGTAAAACAATCATACAACATCCATAAGATCTTATAGGTGTAAAAGAAATGTTGGTTTGATCCTCCGATTGAGAATGAAAGTCTTTAGTTTGGTGATATATATCATGAGTGCGTTTTAGTAATTAAGTCGAATATGAAGTTCGTGGACAAGAGATTCATTGGACCGATTAAATTGATAGGTAGCATTTCGTAAGGTTTGGAAATTTGTGTAGTAAAACGTTTAAGATAAGTTAAGAATCCGTGTATGTGAGTTAGGTAAGAATAGGTTGTAGGATAGAAAGTATGCTTGATGAAACAATGTATTTTGAAATCGTATACGTATGTATTTTGAATAATGATAAATAATTTAGGTATAAACATGACCGAGTTTGCATAATAAGATATTTTGAAGAGGCGTCTTGGAAACGGTCACCTAGGTAAGGGAATCACCCCGAACTCGTTGGTGAGGTCGTTTTAAGAAAGGGAAGTGGAGTTAATCGTCAAGGTAAGGAAATCACTCCTATCTCGATGATATGTCTCCACCTTTCATTACAAGAAATATGAATTTATATTATATAAAATCATGCATATGTATAAGTGTATGAAAAAGATTTAGTATGATGTGCGTGTGTGAGAAGAAATTATCGAAAGCAAATTCGAATTTGAAAGATTGCATCTAATAAAGTAAATAATATAACGTATGTTTGATTAAATTTGAGATGGTTCCAAAAGGGAACGTTGACTAACCAAAGTGGTCGAAAAGTCTTTCGAATTTGAGGAGCATGCTTTGGCCTAATAGGTGAAATACTCTTGCCGACAAGTCGGTTAATGGTATTTACCCTTCCGGTTACTACATGTCCCCAATTCAATTGAAAATTCGAGACTTGGCGGGATTAATGAAAATCAAAGAGTGGAACTAGTCGACAAGGTGCGGGTTTCACCCCTAACTTGGCGATTTAGTATCCTAAGTGTGGTTGGTACTCGCCGGGTCAAAAGTTAATTTTGACACTTTGACGAGGGTCCACTAGAATTTGAAATTCGAATTTCTCCATCAAGGTGAGGATTTCACTCCTAACTTGGTGGTGAATTTCGTGTAAAAAGAAAAGTAGAAGGATTGAGAGTCATTCACCAAATTGTGGGTTTCACGCCTATTTTGGTGAAGTCGTCTCGTTTGTGTATTATGAGTGTTTTTGGATTTAGAAATACCGAGAAAAATGTATGAGGGAAGTGTATGTCAAGGAAATACATAAACAAGTATAAACACATAAGGAAGCATATCAAGAATGGTGCTTGGATAACGAAATGATAAAACATGTATTAACACATAGAGAAATATGTTTAGAGTAACACATAAAGAATCAAACAATGAACAAGTATTAACACATAATAAGACAAGCATTATCGCATAAGAATATCATGTCGAATATT
Organism: Helianthus tuberosus; assembly: GCA_030545235.1. Lineage (NCBI taxonomy): Eukaryota > Viridiplantae > Streptophyta > Magnoliopsida > Asterales > Asteraceae > Helianthus > Helianthus tuberosus. The sequence goes on along the minus strand of JARYGA010025625.1, from coordinate 33,933 downwards.
TCTCACGAGTGGCGTACATGTTTAAAGTAGCATAACTAAGACATAAATAAAGTATCATGTAGTATTTCGAACAAAATATACGAATAAGACTCTAAAACTATAGACTAGGTAAAAGCATTCCTACTTTTCCTAATTCCCTATAGTTATGGCTCTGATACCAATCTGTCACACCCCAACCGATGGCGGAAACATCGGAGTGAGAAGAAGAAAGATTGCTCATCACACATAACACTAAATTGTGACATTAGAATTAAAGATAAATTGATTTCCTTCATAAATAAATGTTACAATACAAGAAATTTGAAATACAACATGTTAAATACAAAAAGAGCAATACGACAACAATTATGACATTTATACAACGTATTTAATCTAAACGTCTATATGTGTATCTAGGTATCAACGCTACTTCATTTCATGGCATCATCATCCTCAACCTGTAACATGTTTAAAATAAAGTTCAATGCAAAAGCAAAGGCGAGTATACAAGTTTGGTACGTACCTAACAAAAGATAAGTTTCGAACAATTCCTCATAGCAAGCATGTGATTCAAGATAAACATAAAAACATGGCATGTGTCTAACATATCAAACCAAGGAAACGCAACATGCTCATGACATAACCACAAGTTACGGGTGGCGGGTCGTTAATCCTATAGCGCTACATATGTCACGGTTTGGCTCGTACGAAGTTAATGATAAGTTCAACACATAAGATTCACCCAAGTTTAAATATCAAGCCATCACGTATACAAGCATGTTAATAGGAATGTTCATGTGTTTAAGCAAAATGTTCATGTGTAAGTTGTTGATAAGTAAACATGTTACACCCCAAAAGTGGTAAAAGAAAAAGGGGAAATACGAGTATACTCACAAAGTTTGCATATGCTTTCCAATTATCCAATTATTGACGAGTTGATGGGGTTAAAAGATTGAATGTGTAAGGGTTAAAGTTCAAGTATGCTTAGAGTCGAGATTCGGTATTTAAAACAACATAAAAATAAGATATGAGAATAACATGTGAAAATAATCATCTTCAACACTTAACACTTGTATGACACTTGGTAACCACAAGGGTTATGATAATGTTTTCATGAGTTGAACACCCATAAGAATCACAACAAGGTTTAGGTCTTATATGATGTTCTACTACTTTAACATGTAAACACAAGTTCAACATCAAAGGTTCGAATGAGTGTATATATATATCTAGGTTAAGTGTTACATATTATTTAGTCCAATAATTCAAGTAGGAGGTAGAAGATTAGGATCTTCATTTAGGCACCTTGAGTTATCATAGATGTCATGTATGGGGTAGGAAGAACATGCTTCCATTTAGGAACCCCTTGAATGTTCACCACTTCACTTGATGTAAAAACAACCAAGGAGGGTCACGAACTAGGATTAGCACAATAACATAAACAACCTAACTAAAGAGAGTTCATCAAATCATGTGAGGATTGTATGTAGGACAACCCAAGTTGTTCCATAATCACTCATTCATCAAGATCTAAGCTTGACATGATTTGTGGGTCAAATACCCTAACAAAACAGAAAGTATTTGAGGTTTTAACCTCTGATTTATAGTGTCTCAACCTTGTTTTTAAGCTTAACCAACCATAAGAGAGGTTGTAAGCATTGGGACATAGGTATGAGATGTGTTAGACACAAGTTGGATGAGTTTAAACAAGCTTTTGAAGAACATGTAACAAAACAGAAAGTTTATGGACAATTTCGGAGCAATTCCAGGTCTGATTTCTCCATGGAGAAACCAAGGAATCAAACCCCATGATTATCCAAGCAAATAGGAAGAAGAATCAAGTGATTTCATTAAGAAATGAGCAAGTTATGCTCTCTTTTGTAAAGGTGTATGAATCTGTCCGAAAATGCAGCTTCTTGCAAGAACTTGAGAGTGTTTAGGAGAGGTTTGAGAGTGTTGAAAGTGTTCAAGTGCTTGGAGGACCTTGGGTACTTATAGGGGAGTGATTAGGGTTGTTTTGGGGGGATAATTAAGGCCAAAACTCGGTTTAAACAAGGTTATCCCGCTCAAAAATGAATCTGGTCGCGACTGCATTTGTTTTCTGATCTGGGCACCCTCAGGCGGCCCGCTTGAGGGATCAAGGTAAGTTGAGGCGGGCCGCCCGGCCTTTCTTATCCGGACACAAGTTTCAAAAATTACAATTTAGCCCCTGAAGTTATTATTTTAGTGTTTTTAGGTCTTTTAAGGACTATAAGTGCCACAAAAACATAGTTTAAGATAAATCCAAGTATGAGGAGTATAACCCAAGTATAATTAAGCATATGAGTATCAAAATCAAGTGTCGTTCTCGTTCAAAACACGTTTTATGCATATGTTTAGATTAATTACAAGTTTAGCACATAGTTTCCAAGGATAATGATTAAACACCAATTGATTCACCGTTTCGAACATACGAGCATATATAAAGTGTGTATAACATATTTGTAACAAAATACGAGTTTCATTAACGATCCAAGTCTCGGATTTTACATCGTTTTTAATGAAAGAACGATTACAAGATTACGAAGTTTCCAAAAATAGTTTTACAAACGATGGTTTCTAAATATAGAAAGTATGAAAACGCGGGGCGTTACAGTAATCACGATGGTTATAGTCCCTTGTGACTATGCCTACTAATTACCACGTTGTCTAGGGTCGTAAGGGTAAGCGATCTAATAAATCGCTTATACCTTCGAACCCGACCCATTTGGTCGATCATTAGAATCCGACCAAACACATTAGGTGACCATAGTATATAGGGAATAACCTTCCGAGGTTATACCTTATGGTCGCTTCGTTTAAGTAGTTGTATGATAGGTAGTTTATATGCCTTAGGTAAATTACCAAAATGCCCTTTTTACGCCAAAATTCATTTTAAGCATATGTAACATAACTTTTGGTATCTAAACTGATTTGGTAACAATATTAGATATGTTAAGGCATATTTTACTTGTCATAGGACTAGTTAGGTGTTCCGAACGCGTTTTACGCGAACGACGCGTTAAAGTGGCATAAGCTACCTAAGCGGGCCATGATGGGTCGTAAGCACTTAGGCTAGGTTTCATTTAGTATGTAGGCTTTGTTAAACCATACTACATGAGTTCCCATACTCATTTGGTTTACGAGCCCTCATTCTATCTGATCCTCCGATATAGGTCCGGTTTATTAACATAGTTACCTATATTAGGTGTCGTTTGATTCCGTGATCTCTAGCATTGCTTGGTGGTTATCTTAGGACTTCTAAGCAATCTCAAGTGAGTACATAGACCCCTCTTTTACTGTTTTCCAAACATTTTGGGGTGAAACACATGTGCCTACTTGTTACTTTCATGCTTTTCCATGTTTTCATATCATATGCTTGTTATGTTCAATAGTACACTTATAGTACATGATTTCATTGTGTTTATGCTATGTATGCCCATTGTGTGCATACTTAGTACATTGTTTTACATTACATTCTATGCTATGTATGTCCATTGTGTGCATACTTAGTACATTTATTATTCATCACATGCTTACATTTTGGTATGACATTTGGTTTGCTTAAATGTGACAATGTACATTCATTAACACCGATCATGCCGCTCGGTAGTAGGTAGTGGTACCATAGGACTTGACAACTCCCATTCCTGAAATCCCGGGTTTGTTTGGATTGGAAGGAATGACCGAATCCGAATACATTTCTTTTGATAACCTTGACTTAGGGTTATCCGACTGTCTCAAGGCTTGGATGTATGCATTATAAAAATACCGCATAGATGTTTGTATCAGTATAGCATGCATTTGTTCCACAAAACATAACTTTGACTTAAACTATGTTTAATTCAATACCCTGTTTTTGTGCATTTTACCTATGGTTTAGTTGATATATTTCACATGCCATACATGATATTTTTGGATAACATTATATGATTTACATTAAACATAAACATTTTGACATTGATATACACATTTGGTGATTTACATTAGACATGGACATTTTGATATGGTTTACACAATAACACTTGACAATTGATTTATACATGAACAATTTACATTGGTGGTTGGTTTGGGTAAATGGTTTGAGTAACGAGGCGTGTGTAATATGATACAAACATGGTGGATACGCCGCTGGTACTTCCTATATATAAGTGTTTGTATAATATTACATATCGTAGCATTATTTAAATCATTTCAGTATAGACATATTACATTTTACACAAATAACATATTTTTCACAAGACATTGTTTTACAAAACAGTTTATTTTATATAAACTCATTTTACTTGGTTATTTCATTAACCATACACCTTTCTTTTATATAATCTGATTTCTTATCAAGTTTTCATATGATTTATAAAAGAAAACACTTAACAAGATTCATGACTAATTCTTATTAAACCTTTCTTTTAAAACCCAAGTCATGAATCCTATTTTCACAAAACCTATGTATCTCACAGGCATTTTTATGCTGAAGTACCTATTTTCACATGTGTTTCAGGAGCAGGTGCATAGGTTTGATCGGGATACACTAGGGTGGACTCGGGCCTTAGTGACAATAAAAGAAGCAATATTAGTTTAGTTGATGTTGTGTACTTTGTTTCCTTCGTTTAAAAGACAATGTAACTCGCTTGTTTGATAAATAAAATATAACTTTGTATGCCATGGTTGTGAAACAATAATTCTGCTACAACACTCCCCGACGTTTCCGCCACGATTTGATGTTTTACGTGGTCGAGGTGTGACAGTTTTCGGGGAAACGGGGCGTGTGGAATGAAGAAACTGTGTTGAAAAGGGATTTTATCCCGACAGTTGCGCGGACACGGCCCCGTGGGCGGGCAAAAGTAAAAAAAAAATTAAGTGCTCGTGTGAGGGCCCTGTTTCCCAAAACTTGGTTAGAAGACTTACCGATTTAGATGTCACCCTACTTGTTCGTAACTTACCAGGTATGATGTCGATGCTTTCATTCTTCGATCGTTTGAAGCGAGATTTCTTCCTCCTCATCCTCAATGAATCCTTGATAAAGCTTCAGCCATTGGCCATTGACTTTGAATGGAATTCCATTCCGAGATTTATTTTTCTACTGCACCGTGTGGAAAAACATGGGTAACGGAAAAAGGTCCTGACCACCTAGATTTTAATTTACCAGGAAACAATCGGAGTCGTGAATTAAACAATAGAACTTGATCTCCTACCCGAAATTCATTAGGCTTAATGTGTTTATCATGCAAATTTTTCATTCTTTCCTTATAAATTTCGGAGTTAGAGTATGCATAATTCCTTAATTCGTCTAACTCATTTAATTGACACAATCGATTCTTACCGGCAAATTCTACATCCAAGTTTACATTTTTAATTGCCCAGTAGGCTTTGTGTGCTATTTCTACTGGAAAATGATAGCTTTTTTCATAGACGAGCTTATATGGGGTTGTACCTATTGTTGTTTTATACGCTGTTCGAAAAGACCATAAAGCATCATCTAATTTGTCAGCCCATTCTTTTTTATTTAACCCTACGTTTTTTTCGAGTATTCATTTTAAACCTCTATTAGTCACTTCGGCTTGTCCGTTTGTTTGAGGGTGCTATGCCGTTGAGACCCGGTGATAGACCCCATATCTTGTTAAAAAAATTTCGAGTTGATGGTTACAAAAATGGGTACCTCTATCACTTATTAATGCTTTTGGGGTGCCAAAACGAGAGAATAAATGTTTTAGAAATCTTACCACGACTCTTCCATCATTCGTTGGAAGTGCTTCGGCCTCGGCCCATTTAGACAAGTAATCGACCGCCACAAGTATATATTTGTTTCCATTTGACAGTGGGAAGGGTCCCATAAAGTCGAGTCCCCACACATCAAAAATTTCACAAACAAGAATGCCATTTTGTGGCATTTAGTTTTTGGAAGAAATATTACCTAATCTTTGGCAAGCGTCACATGTCTTTATAAGACTTTGTGCGTCTTTGTAAATGGTTGGCCAATAAAATCCTGAATCAAATACCTTTCGTGATGTACTAGCGGCACCATGATGTCCTCCGTATGGACCTTCATGACAATGGCGGAGAATTCTTTTTGCTTCACTACCATGTACGCACCGGCGGATGAGTTGATCAGCACACATTTTGAAAAGATAAGGATCCTCCCAAAAATAATGCTTCACATCGGCAAATAATTTCTTTCTTTGATGATGTGGCCATCCTTTGGCGACTATACCGCTAGCTAAGTAGTTAGCATAGTCAGCGTACCATGGCTCTTCTCTGTATTCCACCATTTCCAGGGACTCCGTTGGAAATTTTTCATTTATTTGCTCATCCCTGGTTGCCTCCAAAGCTGGGTCTTCCAAGCGCGAAAGATGATCTGCTGCAGTGTTTTCTGCTCCTCTTTTGTCTTTGATTTCAATATCAAATTCTTGGAGGAGTAGAATCCACCGAATCAAACGCGGTTTAGCATCCTGTTTCTTGAAGAGATATCGAATGGCTGCATGATCTGTATAGACTATTGTTTTAGAAAGAACAAGATAAGAACGAAGTTTATCAAAAGCAAATACCACGGCTAGTAATTCTTTTTCTGTTGTTGTATAATTTTCTTGTGCATCGTTAAGTGTCTTACTAGCGTAATAAATTGGGTGAAAATGCTTTTCTTTTCTTTGTCCCAAGACGGATCCAACTGCAAAGTCACTTGCATCACACATGATTTCGAAAGGTAATTTCCAATCGGGTGCTATCATGATAGGTGCATTGACTAGCATTTCCTTTAGTGTTAGAAATGCTTGATTGCAATCCTTATCAAAGATGAAAGGGGCATCTTTTTCAAGTAATTTAGTTAGAGGTCTTGAAATTTTTGAAAAGTCTTTGATAAATCGCCTATAGAATTCGGCATGCCCTAAGAAACTTCTGATCGCTCTAACGGAGGATGGGGGCGGTAATCGAGAAATAGTGTCTATTTTTGCTCGATCAACCTCCATTCCATCACTTGAGATTTTATGACCGAGTACTATTCCCTCCGTTACCATGAAATGGCATTTTTCCCAGTTAAGGGCGAGGTTAGTTTCCTCACATCGGGATAGCATTCGTTCGAGGTTATCGAGGCATTGGTCGTATGAATCTCCAAAGATAGAAAAGTCGTCCATGAAGACTTCCATAGTCTTTTCTATCATGTCATGGAAGATGGCCACCATGCAACGTTGGAAGGTTGTGGGGGCATTGCATAGACCGAATGGCATGCGTCGATAAGCAAAAGTTCCGTAGGGGCATGTAAACGTTGTCTTTTTTTGGTCTTTAGGTGCTATTGGTATTTGAAAGTAAACTGAAAAACCATCCAAGAAACAATAAAATTTATGACTGGATAATCTTTCTAACATTTGATCAGTGAAGGGTAAAGGAAAGTGATCTTTCCTTGTTGCTTCATTTAATCGACGATAATCTATACATACTCGCCATCCTGTGATGGTTCTTGTTGGTATTAATTCATTTTTCTCGTTAGTTATTACCGTCATACCTCCTTTCTTTGGAACTACTTGGACGGGACTTACCCAAGGACTATCGGAGATTGGGTAAATGAGTCCGGTGTCAAGTAATTTGATGACCTCATTTTTAACCACTTCTTGGACATTTGGATTTACTCTACATTGTGGTTGTATCACCGATTTGTAGTCATCATTCATTAAAATTTTGTGCGTGCACATGGAAGGACTTATTCCTTTTATATCTACAATCTTCCATGCGATCACATTTTTGTGTTTTTTCAAAAGTGTAATTAATTTCTCTTTTTCTAAGCTAGATAATCTAGATGAAATAATTACAGGTAATTTACCATCTTTGTCTAGAAAAGCATATTCCAAACCTTTCGGAAGTTCTTTGAGCTCAAGAGGTGGGTCTTTTGGAGACTCCTTAATTGGTTGCTCATTTTTATCAAGAAGCATAAAAGTTTGTTCTCTGGCGACCTCTTCTTCAACAAAGTGGTCAATCTCTTCACTTGTATCGGGTGGTTCATCTTCATCTTCAATTAGGGGGTCATTATTTCCAAATGGATATTTCATCGAACGCTCAAGATTGACACTCTTTTTAAATGCCCCTAATTGAATAGATAGATTGTTGTGCTTCCGATTTTTCAAAGCTTTGTGGGTTTTTACAAAAGTCATCCCAACACTAGAGGAGCATCATCGAGGATGACAAAGTCGGTTGGGATTACCATTTGATTTGTTTGGACCAAAACATACTCAACTACCCCTATTGACTTTATTATTTTCCGATTAGATAGAAAAATGGGTATTTGAAGTGGAGAAAAATCACCAATACTTAATTTTTCAAAAATGTAGTTGGGCATTATGTTAACGCAAATATCTTTATCAATTGTTATATTACTAATAAAGGAGTTTTGAAAAAATCATGGAACCGGTGTAATATTGATTTCAAATGGGTCTTCTTTTATTAGAGCAGTTTGATCATTTGTTAACCTAATGCTTACTGTTTCGTCAATTTTAGTGTTAGTGTTTAACTCTTTTAAAAACTTAGCATGAGTGGGCACTAAACAATGATTTTCGAAAGAAGGTGGCAAGAGATTAATTTCTTCAAAATTAGAATCTTCTTGAATTTTAACGTTATCAGACTCACCTTTTTCGTTGTTTAACTCATGTGTCGGTTTTTCACTTATTTGTTCTTCCATTTTTACATTTTCAACTATCTCTTCTTAATTACAAGTTAACTCTTCTCTTGCGCGGGACTTCTCTTCCCTTGCGTGAGATTCTTTTATGCAACGTTCGATAGTTTTAATGTGTTCTATTATCTTATCGATTATGTCGGTGATAGAATAAGGATCGGGATCCTCAAAGCTTGAATTCGGAAGTTCGATCCTTGGTTCCTCATAATACTCATATGAAGTAGATGGTTCATACCATTGTTCCTCATTGTAAGTATATGATGGATAAGGGTCGTAACTTTGTTCTTCATAATACTCATATGAGGTGGGTTGTTCACACCATGGTTCCTCATAATAAGCATATGAAGGTGGAGGCTCATATTTTGGTTCCTCAAAGTACGAGTATGAAGGCTCATACCTTGGTTCATCAAAATATGAGTATGAGTGAGAAGGTTCATACCTTGGGTCTTCATAGGATGTGTATGAAGTCGATGGCTCATACCTGGGCTCCTCATAGTAGGTGTATGAAGTGGATGGTTGAAATAAGTTACAATATTGTACCGAGTGCGGGTCACCACAATTGGTGCAATAGTCTTCCCTATAATCATCCTCCTCATAGGTGTAGTTGTAATCTCCTGAGTATTGATCCATAAGAATCACTCAGCAGATCACAACAGAGTCTCGTGACCAGAAAACAAAAATTAAACGGAAACAAAAGTTGGACACGACCCCGTGTTCAGTGAGCACGACCCGTGTTGAGGATCTATATCTGGGCGTTTAAATAAAAGTTACTAGTTTTGTGCAGTACGGGGGTGTATTCAGTGAGCACGACCCCGTGTTCAGACTCTGTATCTGGGTGTTTTTAAAAGAAATGTGCAGCACGGCCCCGTGTTCAGTGAGCACGGCCCGTGTTCAGTGAGCACGGCCCGTGTTCAACCTACTGTAAATTCAAAACTAACTAAAATGCAGAAAAATGTGCGCGCGTTTTGAAAAACTGATTAGGCCGTCGATTTTAAGCTTTCTTAAAATTCTTGTGTCCCCGGCAACGGCGCCAAAAACTTGATGCGTGTGTGGTGTGATATATTTTTAAGTATATTTTTAGCCCTTTTTACCACATTAGTCAAGTTTTAAATTTATAAAACACGATATTTACTAACACCAAACACACATATGGGCAAGTGCACCCATCCTGAGCGTAGTATAGTGTTGGTAAGATACCGAGGTCGTCCAAGGACATAAAAGCTTTTAATACCGGTTTATCCTCAACGTCTGATCAAATCAAAAGTTTAGAAAAAGGTTTTAAACTAGAAAATAAAAAATGCTGAAAATAAAAATAAAAATAAAACAGATAGACAAGAAGAATCACTTGGATCCGACTTGCCTTTAGTGTAACCTTTGATTATTTCCGCACTTTTGCACTTTTTAAGAGATTATCTTAGTTATTGTAATAGGCCCCTCTTTTGAAGGTGACGTTATCCTAACCCAGTAGTTTGAGTCAGAAAGGATACAATCCTAAAGGGTTGGATTATTGAAAGATAATTAATTAAGTTATTAATGCATAATGTGGTAGGCCCCTCTTTTGAAGGTGACGTTACCCTCGGCTAAGTAGTCTGAGTCAGCAGGGATACAGTCCTAAGTAGCCGGGTTAATATATTAATAGTAGTTTACATATGAGGGGGTCAAGAAATTCGGGCCCCCACCATCTAATACCAGTGGGTATTGAAGGAGGTCCTACTAAGCTTGACCCAGGTCCTTGCAGGATCTATACACTGAACAAGGCAAGACGCTTACCAAACCATTCCCTTAACCCCCGACCAGGTAGCCAACATATCTCCATATAGACCGTGGAGATATGAATGGTGTAAATCTTTTATTTTATATAGACAGTAAAATAACGTACACCACAGACAAATGATAAGGAAGTTTCACCTTCAACATAAGAAACTAGTTATTAAAGTCATTAATACATAACCAAATAAAAAGTGCGAAAAGATTAAAAATAAAAAGTATTACACTAAATGCTTGTCTTCACCAAGTGATGTAAGAGACTTAGGCAAACATGGCCTTTGATTGTCAAGAACTCTTACTATCAATCTTGGATCCCGAGACTACTACACACACTCTATGATGGATGATGGATGATGGTGGTGGATGATGGTGTTGTGGTGGTGGTGGAGTGTGAGTGAAGTGAGAGGGAGGTGGTTTGCCAAGAGATGGTTTGCAAATGAGCCAATCACCCCTATTTATAGCCTGCACAGAAGCCCGGACACGGCCCCGTGTCCAACTGTCTTCTCTTTCTTCATTTAATGCAGTTTGTCTACATTAGTTGACCACGCCCTCGTGTCCGCTGGGCACAGCCCCGTGTGCAGAAGCGTATCTGTACTATCAAGATTTTCCTGGATTATGTGAATCTTTGCGTTGACCACGGCCCCGTGTCCGGTGGACACGCCCCCGTGTTGGGAGATAGAAGCTTCTACAACTTTGTCTTTTCTGCAGACACTTGGGCACGCCCCCGTGCTCATTGTTTGATAGCTTAAAAAGTGGTAAATTATGTGAAATTTGACATAGGTTTGACATAGGTTTGACATAGGTTTGATAGCTTTGCATGTTGTACATATAGCTTAAAAAGTGGTAAATTATGTGAAATTTGCATGATTTATGTGCTTTATGTAAGACCTGCACTATCATGAATATAACCACTATTTTATTCAGTAAATAACATGGGTTATGTTAAGAGTTCAAGTCGTTTTGATTTGGGATGGTTCGGGTAACGTTTGATGCAAAACTATGCGGTAAAACGGTTAAAAATCGGCTTTTCGAAGGATTTTTATAAAACTGTTTTAGATCAGTAACCAAACTAATATTTTTGATATAAAAATAAGTATTTTAACTTATATTAAGTATACTTGGTGTTTGGTTAGTCATACGTGACTTCCGACGCCCAAAAATGTTACCAAATCGCTAAAATAAGTGTTTTTTCGGCATATACTAGAATGGGTTGTTCATGGGTAAACTTTAGGTGTTACAATGTGCTATGTGTTTTACAATATGTGCATGATGATGTGTTAGTGTTGACAAGATTATATGTATTACGATGTTACATTTGGGGATATATATATACAAATACACCAATATAATAAAAAATAATAACTTTTTGAGAAATCTCAAAGTTTTGTGAAAATTCTAAGTGTCGGAGAAACTTATGTATTTTTGTGAGTTTTTGATTATTAAAATCATTCTTATTTAATTTAGGACGAAAAAACAATTTGAGGGATTGTGTTAACATATAAAAACGCACCCAAAGGTGAGTACATAGATCCCCTCTTTTACTGTTTTCGATTGTTTTGGGGTGATTCATATGTATCAAAATGATTTCGATGTTTTAACGATGGTTTAAAAACGAGTAAGATGGTTTATACTACACTAATAACGATTTCGATAATGTGAACGAGCTTGTTGGTTGTAGTTACATAACGAATGACATTCATTAATTTTGGCCGAACCGACCAGTATTAGGTTATGGTACCATAGGATCCGTCAAATCCCGTTATCAGACCGCACCCATGGTTATGTGTGGGTTAGGTGGGTAACGACTGAACCTGATGATTGTTAACTTACCCCTTGGTGGTTTGTTAATACGAGTTGAACGAGTTGAACGATGAACGAGTCACAAAGGTTTGAATGTTATTAGCGAGACGACCAAAAGTAGTTTTCACAATTAAAACGAGAACGATTTGTACGAGAATGATTTTGAACGATTGAATGATTATGAACGATTTAAACAAATGAACGATGATCTATAACGAGAACGAGTTAAACGATGTCACACAACGATGTTTACAAAACTATATAAACCATACGAGTTTTATTACGAGAACGATTTACGATTTGGTTTACGAAAGCAAATGTTTTAGGTTAAGATTCATGGCATTGAGGTTTATAAATTATAACCAATGTGTTTTGACTTGGTTATTCATTTTACAATACAAACAGTTTACAAAACAAGGTTTTCTAATATCAATTAACGAGGTTATACGAGTTATTTAAACGAATAAACGAGCCATGAATCTGACACTCACACAAAAACTATGTGCTCGCTAGCATTTCATTGCTGACTTTGTTTTTACATATGTTTCAGGTGATGTTGCTTAATGTTGATTGCGAATAGGATGCATGCTCACTTAGGACTGGACGAGGCCTTAGTGATTTAATAACGATGATAGACTATGTTTGACTTGCTTGTTTAACTTTAAGACAATGTTTAATATTTAATAAAACGAAACTCTTTGTATCCATGGTTTGAAACCATAATTCTGTTACAACACTCCCCGACGTTTCCGCCACGGTTTGTTGTTTTACGTGGTCGGGGTGTGACAGAAGAAGTTGGTATCAGAGCTAATGGTTATAGGGAATTAGGTTATTAGTAATATTTTGACCAAGACTATAACTTTCTAGGACCCCAACGCAAGTTGATTTGTGTTTAGATTTTTAAAACAAAATCCGAATCTGCTTCGAAAATTAATCATTCGTTTTAGGATGATTGATTACTAGGTTTTGAACCCTCTGTTGTAAGGTTTTGAACCCTTCCAGTTTGACTCATTTTTGGCTTAGTGCCTTCTGAGTTTTCAAAATCTCGTCAAAGTTTGGGTCTAAATAATGTGAACACGTGCAAACTGGAAGAGTGAATGCCTGTACCCTGAGTTTTCTGTCAAAGGCTAGAGTGTTCGTACAAATCCACATAATCAGACCAGTCACTCTTACCTGGGAACTCTTGGGGTGAGTGTTCACTTATAGGCGAGCATGTCTTCGCGATACATTATTTTGACTCATTACTTTGATTAGGCACTGCGGGTCGTTTGCTTGTTCGAGGTAACGAATAAATGATCGCCTTCCTTATGTTTCGTCGATATTTTTCAATACCTCTTTTGTTTTTCCTAATTGTCGACCTCACTCGTTTCTCATATTTCCTTGTTAGACAATGCCTCCTCGACGTGATGCATAATCTTTTACTGCTGAAGAAGTCACAGCCCTTGTCTCTCATCAAATGGCTGCTGTGCTTCCAGGCGTTGTGACCCAAATCCACGAGCTGTACAACAACAACAATAATAACAATGCACAATGTAATTTCAAGAATTTCAATTCTGCTAAGCCGCTAAAGTTTTCTGGGTCACAAGGAGAAACTGCGCTCCTTCAATGGTTCGAAAGTATCGAGAGCACATTCAGACATGTGCAATGTCCGAATGGGCGTAAGGTTGAATTTGCATCAAGTGTGTTTGAGAAGCGTGCTCTTACATGGTGGAACGGAGTGATGCGCGATATGGGTGCTGAAGTGGCTTTGGCACAAACATGGGAAGAGCTTCGAGCTCTCATGATGAGAGAGTTCTGTCCCCGTCATGAAATTCGAGCTTTGGAACGAGAGTTTGACGATCTAAAACAAGACGGGGGAGAACACCGCGCGTATACGGATCGATTTGAGGAACTCAGTCTTTTGTGTCCTACTATGGTTACCCCGTTGGAAAAAGTGATAGAGAGGTATATCGATGGTTTACCCGATTCCATACATGATATTGTGACTGGCGTTAATCCTACTACTGTTCGTCAAGCGATCGAGTTATCTGCTACCCTGACTGAGTCGCAAGTCAGGAAGGGTAAACTTACCTGCAAGGGTGATAAGAAGAAATCGACCGAATCTGTCAAGGAAAAGGGTAAGGGTAAGAAAGGTGAGTCGTCGAAGAAGTCGAGAAAGCGAAAGGGTGCTCAGAACTTTGCAGTTACTGCTCAGAACCCTCAGAACCCACCAGGTCAAACTCCTGTAAAGAAAGCGTATGCTGGTACCGCACCTCATTGTGATCGCTGCAACGGTCATCATGTTGCATAACAAGCTTGTAGCCAATGCACAACGTGTGGTAAGCTTGGGCATCTGGCCAACGTCTGTCGTTTGGGCCAGAATCAGATTGTTCAGAATCAAGCTCCAGTTCAGGGGAATGCTGCTAGATTCCCACCGGGTTCATGTTTCAATTATGGAGAGTTTGGTCACTTCCGCAACAACTGTCCGAGGCTAGTGAATGCAAACGCGAATGCTAATGCGAATCCGAACGTGAATGTCAACGCAAATGTGAATCCCGCTCATGGACGAGCGTATAATCTGAATGCTAACGAAGCGAGGGCTGACAACAAGGTGGTTAATGGTACGTTTGTCGTTAACAATCGACCTGCATCTATTCTTTTTGATTCTGGTGCCGATAGAAGTTTTGTTTCATTATCTTTTGAACCTTTGCTTGCGATACCTAGAACTAAACTGAGGAAACCCTTATCTGTTGAAGTTGCTACTGGTAAACCTCTTGTTCTCGATTCTGTTATTTGTGATTGTCAGTTAAACCTCGATAACCATCTTTTTCCCATTGACCTCACGCCGATGCAACTTGGGAGTTTCGATATTATCGTGGGGATGGATTGGTTAACCAAACATCATGCTAAGGTGGTTTGTTTCGATAAGATTGTTCGTATTCCTCTTCCGTCTGGCGATGTTCTGGAAGTTCGTGGAGAGAAGCCGTCTGGTGATTTGAAGCTTATGTCATGTACAAAGGCCCAAAGTTATTTGCGAAAAGGATATGTTGCTTTCCTGGCACATGTCACCGAGGAGAAAGGCAAGAACAAGAGTATTCAGGATATTCCGATTGTTCGGGATTATCCAGAGGTGTTTCCCAATTAACTGCCTGGTTTGCCTCCAGTTCGTCAAGTCGAGTTTCATATTGACCTTGTACCCAATGCCAACCCGATTGCGAAAGCACCTTATCGTCTTGCACCATCGGAGATGCAAGAGTTATCGAAACAGCTTCAAGATTTGTCTGATAAAGGATTCATCCGTCCGAGCTTTTCGCCTTGGGGAGCTCCTGTCCTCTTTGTGAAAAAGAAATGTTAGTGCATTACGTCTATTGACTTCATCTTGTATCATGTAATAGGATAGAATAGGATTATCAGTACACGAGGTTCGAGAAACTGAGAAATGAGGTTTAAGTGATGATTTCGCTTGAAATGAACTTGTGACAAGTTCAAGCGAAATTCACATAAACAGATTTCGCTTGAACTAGTTCTGGTTGCATTCAAGCGAAATCCAAGCAACAGGTTTCGCTTGAACTTGTTTCAGTCACCTTCAAGCGAAATCTCACTTCTATAAATAGTGCACTTGTCATTTCATTTGGTACGACTTCTGAAATTTGTAACGAAGTGCTGCCAAAGTCTGTTCAGGTTGTAAACAGTGTTATTATCAATATTAGTAACAGATTAAAGAGTATCAAGTTGTTTCCATGTCCGTTTCACTGATTCCGCCTTTGAATCGGATTTAAAGCTCTTCTGAACGACTCAGTCAGGTCATAAAACGGTCCTACAAGTGGTATCAGAGCTCAGGAAGAAGAGTTTAGCTTGATATCATCTATTTTCTGAATTCTACACCTTCTTTTTCAATCTGTACAAGTTTTAACGGTCAAAATTGGATTAAAGTTTCACGGATTGTATAAAATTACATATTGACAAACCCTAGAAAGTTTCATTGCATAATTCAATGTAAAAATGACAAAAACTGGACAGAAACTAGGTTTCGCTTGAAAGAACAACTACTGGTTTCGCTTGAAAGTGGTTATTCAAGAGATTTCGCTTGAACATATTGTTTGATTTCGCTTCAAAACATCATCTTGAGATTTCGCTTCAAAACATCATCTTGAGATTTCGCTTGAGATTTAGCTTAAGATTTCACTTGGGATTTCGCTTCAACTGATCAACTAGTGATTTCGCTTGAACTTTCTATTTCGCTTGAAAAGTGAAATTTCTTGTCAAGATTATTTCAAGTCAACCGAGTATCAGTCTGTGTCAGAATATTTGATATTGTGTATACTGATTGTGTTTGTTTGATTATCTTGTTCAGGTTTACATCATGGCTGAGGAATTCTACAATACGTTTTTCAATGCGTTCACATCTGAATCGTCTGATGTAGCAAATGTTACACCAAAAACCATTACTAAGGTGCTCAATGAAAACATCAAGCATGATAACTTTTACGGAACTCACTCAAAGCCACCATCTCTGGAAAGCATTGATGATTATACTTGGTGGAAAGAACGTTTCATCAACTGGACAAAGGCGTATGCTCATGAAAGTTGGTTTTGCTTGGAGTATGGGTATGAAAAACCAAAAGACGAGAAGGCGAAGATCTAGTATTCAAGAAGTTTTCCAGAGAAGATAAAGCTGAATACGGAGCTGAACAGAGAATGATAGCATTGATTCAGTCAGCAATCAGAAATGATATTTTTGCTTTACTAACTCATGATGGGTCATCTAAGTCTATCTGGGAAGCTTTACGTGTTAAAGCTGAAGGGGGTAAACAGATTAAAAAGAACAAAATCGCTTTATTAAAGAAAGAATTTGATCTGTTTGATAACATAAAAGGAGAGTCGGTGAGGCAAATGATTGAGAGATTCTGTCATCTTAAAATTGAATTGGAGAGATTAGATATAAATAAAACAAGAGAGGAATTGATAGACAAAGTGATTGAAGCGTTACCACGAGCTGATCAGTGGCAAACGTTTGTTTTTATTTTGAAAAATGATGCTTTGTATGATACAATTACTCTTGATGCTTTGTTTGAAAAGATTGAAAGTCATGATCTGGAGCTACAAAAGCAAAACAAGATGACTGATTCTTCACATCAACAGAACGTTGGCTTGTACTACAAAAGCAGTGTGCTTTCTGAAAAAGGCGTTGGTTCACCAAAAACAGCATTTAGTGGTGAAAAGATGAAAGAACCACCAACAACGTCAACAAGTCATCATTCTGGATATCATTCATCTTCAAAGACAAATTCTGATGATTCTGAAGAAATTCTGTGCAACATTGCTCTTAAACTGAAGAATTCTCCTGCAATGAGCATAAATGCAGCGAAGCAACAAATGAGTTTCCTTGCATCTGTTCTGGAGTCATATGAAGGTCTTGTAGCTGGCAAAATTGGAAACTCCGAATTGACCAAAGAAGACTACGACCAGATTGATCCGGAAGAGATGGAGCTCATTGACATCCGTTGGTGTTTAGCTAGTTGTATTCGAAGAGCTCAGAGGTATATGGAGATTACAGGGAAACAATCGCTTGGAGGTGCTTCAACAAAGCTTGGATTTGACAAATCCAAAGTGACCTGCTTCAGATGTAGGCAAAAGGGTCATTTCAAAAGAGAATGCAGAAACTCTGAAGTTGCTGAAGGAAGTGAACGTCCTTTCAACGATGATTATTATCGAAAGGCGATTTATCATCGAAGCAGAGAAGAACCAAAGTTGATCGAAGATAAGCCGAGAGAAAAATCAAGAGCATATGCAGTAATCTATCCCGATGAAGGATTTGACTGGAGCACAGTTTGTCTAGAAGAAGATCGTTTAGAGAATGTTCATAAAACAGCTCAAGGGAGAGCTATGACAGAAGAAAGAAAGTTTGTTTTTGTTGCTAAGATTCAAGATGAAAACAAAGACAAAGACACTGCTGAAGTCCATGAAGAAAAAGTCGAGATCAAAGAAAAAACTCGAGAAGAGATCTTGAGTGAGAAGACCTACAGAGAAAGAAACGTGGTCTACAATAGAATGGATGACATGCAAGAGGAGTATGAGATGGCTGTCGGTAGCAAAAGATGGGATAAAAAGAGAGAATGCTATTATAACAGAGAAGGAGAACCGGTTGTTCCCAAGAAAGACATAATTTTCGATGATGTTCTTCTCAAAGTCCGGTTGAGAGCTGAATACTATAGAAATGTATTGAAAGATGACACATACGTTAAGAGATTTGAAAAGGAGATCAGATATGCTATGTTATCGTGTCTGAGAAAAAGGGATGAGGAGAGAATGAAGAAGAATTTTGAAGAAATGGTGAACAATTTGAAGAAAGCTGCTGAAGAGGATAAAGCAGAAACTGTTGAAGTTAAAGCTGTGAAGGAAATCAAAAGTGAAGAAGTTGTTGTGAATGAAGAGGTTGAGAAAGCTGTTACTGAAGAACAGCAGATTGAAGAAGAGGTGAAGAAAGAAGAAAAAGAAGAAAAGAATGAGAATGAGGTAGCTGATAATGCTGGTGATGAAGTCGGTGTTGAAGAAAAGCAGAATGTTGCTGAGCAGACAGAGGTTGCTGAAAACACTGAAGTGCCAATCATTGAGGTAAATTCTGATTCTGAAAACTTGAAACTGATTTATCAGTGCAAGAAATGCATGGAACCGTGCAGAGCTTGTACTGAAAAAGATGAGCAATTTAGAACAAGAGAACTTGAATTCACTAAAGTTGAAAACATTTTCAAAGAAAAATGTAAAGAGATGCTAGAAAAAGAAAAAGTTTTTAAAGAAAATGATGAAAAACTTTCAGAAAAATGTAACAAATTAGAAAAGGATAATGAAGTTTTGAAAGAAAATGTTTTGAAAGTGACAAATGAATGTGAATAAAAAGAAATTGCTTGTCAAGAAATGAAAAAGGAATATGACTCAATGAAACTATCATATCACATTACAAAAGAGTCATATGATAAAGTAAAAGATGAAATGAAATATGCTCAATCAAGAATGAATTATCTTTCTGAAACAACCAAAGAGCTTAAACTAATGTATGCTATAAAACAAGATGTTGTTAATTCCTATATTGAGGATGTTGCTAAGTTGAAGCGACAGATTGCTGATTTAGAACAGGATAACAACAAGTTAAAGAGTTACCATGTGTCGTCATATGTGCTTGAACGAATTTTTAATATAAAACCGGGTGATGGTGAGTCTGAGCAGAACAAGAAAGGCATTGGCTCAGAGTTTCATCAAGTTCCACCACCGGGAAAATTTGCATTTTATGATGAGGAAAAGGTCGAAAAAGCTTTCAACATGGTAGATCAATTGCCAGACAACATTGACATAACCTATTCCAAATCTGATGAGTCTCATGATTCAGAGGTGGTAGGTAAAGTCGTTGAAAGTGTGTTGAAAGAAGAGTCAGTTGTTACAGGTAAATCTGAATCACAGGATGAAGATGAAGGAAATCTTCATGATGGATATCTGAAAAACACAAAATCCGAGGAAAGTTTGAATGATGATTCAAAAGGATTGGTTTATACCATGATTGGATCGGAAAAATTGTTCTTAGATGTTGTATTCCCGATTCAAAATGTGATTTCAAAAAAGGTTGATAAAGTTTTCAAAATGGTTGAGATTGAGAAGTCTGAGATTTCAAAGTTTGTTGGTAAGAGTCATAAAGGTTCGTATAACAAACCTGGTTTCAAAAAGAAAAACATGAAGGCTGGGTTGGGTTATAAGAAGAAACAACATCGGAACAAAAATGAGACGCCGAATTATCAGGAAAAAATTGAGTTTTGTTCAAGGAGACAGTTTAGAAAAAGAAAAAGAACTCAAAATGAGACAGTCTAATGACGAGTTCTTTACTCAAAAGAAAAAGCAACAATCACAGGTCAAAGATGTGTCCATGAGAACATGTTTCAAATGTGATCAAAAAGGACATCATGCACGCAAGTGTCCTAATCTAAAACCTGTGGATGTTGACAAAAAGAAGATTGATGCTGAGAAACAAAAATCTGAGAATGTGAGACAAAGGTCAACCAAATTTGATTCGAAACAAACTTGGAGGTACAATACAAACAAGTTTGCTTCAAATCAAAACTGGAAATCAGACCCGAATAGGTTCGATTCTAGACAGATCTGGAATTCTCACACACCCAGATTTAGAACAACACAAAGTTCGAAAACAACTGTTGATATGACAAAACCTCAAGAGTTTTGGAAACCAAGAGTTGTTGTTCAAAATCAAAATGTTCAAAAAGTTTCACATTTTTACAAACGAGGAACACCAAAAGGTCAAACATGGAGTGTTAAGAAACATGTTGAATTGGTAAAAGATGAGAAAGTTGAAGTTAAAATTGAGAAAATTTTTGTGAAAAATGACAAAGAATTTCCAGCATTGAATGAAAACTATTGTGTTGAAATGCCTAAGGTTAAACAGACCTGGGCTAAATTGTTCAAGTAATTGAATAGTTTGTTTGTGCAGGTGCTCATGGAATTTAAAGATTGTGAAATTGGAGATTGGAGCAGCCTGGCACAACGAGAGGAGGCTGCTGCTGGACCCTGTGTTGGTTGAAACAGGAAGTTTATATGTTTTCTGTAAATAAATAAACAATATTTCAAAAACCCTAAAAAAATTGAAAAATTTGTAAAACCAAAAATATGTTTGTTTTTAATTTTTGTCAAATATTCAAAAATACAAAAATATGTGTAGATTGAATACGCCGAAACCCTCACGGCTGAACAAACATGATTACTTTCATCAGATTGAAAAACGGTTTTCAAACTGTAAAATATCAATGTGTTGTAAATCATGGGGGTATGTATATTTTCTGCAAATCAGAACACGATAAGCAGAAAATGGAAGGCGAGACAAAGCTGTCAGTGTTGGTTGTCAAATTTTCTTTAAATGGTTTTGCATTTTAGGGGGAGTAATATTGTCAGAAAATACAAAAACATTTGAAAATTTTGAAAAAGTCAAAAACATGATAAAATTTAAAAATTGAGTTTTTGCGTAAAAAGAGGAAATGATAGTACATCAGTAGACAGTTACAGTACGCTAAAGAAATGGAAAGTTTAAATGTGTTAAACGATCTCACCGTGGATGTGTCGGTAGATTTTTATACATTTAGTAAACTTTTTCGGGATATAAACCTAAATTTCACACTTACTTATTTCGTGGGGAACACTACTTGGATATATAGGTAACCCCTGAAATCTCGTTTGAAAGGTCTTGTATTCTGATATACTAGGTTTTTATACTCAATGATATCTGGGGTATTATTCCGGGACTTCTGCTGAATGGAAGTTCTGACCTAGTCCTCGAATAATACTTTCTGCAAATGCTTGAAACATAGCATCACCCTCAGCATATATGATAAGACAATAAAATTGCTTAGCAATGCTGTTGTAAAAAAGATCCTCTAAAGGGGACACACCCAAAAGTTGAGTCATGATCTCTCTGCTGAACGGTAGTTCTGACCTGAGCTCTCATGATTCTTCATAATTTATTAACCCCTTACAGATATCATTTGTGTTATAATTACCTGTAAGACTGAATATTGGGATCTGGATACGGGAGTATATTCAAGAGGTGGGACACATGAATGAGTTTAAGTTCTTAATACATCTAATTCGTATCCTGTTTAAGTTGAACTTTGTGTGAAAATTTAAGTGGATCAGTATATCGACAATCTAAGTGAATTGTTTAATTCTTACTGTGTAAATAAGCTCAACGGTACTGGTGACTTGTCAAAAACTGATATGATCCTCTGACGCATACTCAAACAAAAATATTGTCTGTAAATATGTTTGTACATATTTCTTTACTGCTTTATATTTTCAGAAAATACAAAAAGATTTTTGATTCTGCTTTATTTTCGACAACCGATGTCTGAGTGCTGAGTTTCAAAATCTAAAGTAAGCTGATTGTGTTTTTGAAAAATAAAACAAGTTCATTAATTTGATACTTGAATTAAAATAAAATTTTTCAAAAACAGTTTGTGATATCTCCAAGGTCATTAACTTGAACTTGGATGATAAACTATGAGGGAGTTGGATTCTTTAATACTGCTAGATCAATGAAGTTTATTGATAAGGAGAGTGGATTAGAGAAGTTGATTGATAATATGAAAACATTGTATTTATGAATGTTTGAGTGATTGCAGATAGTCCAGACTACGATCCAGAGAGCGGAGTTTAAGGGGGAGTCTGAAGACAAGCTTGAAGCAAAGACAAGCTTGTAGATGGAAAACTAGGTGTTGATCCCAAAGCACGGAAGCTTGAAGAAAGGGGGAGCCTGAAGCTGATGGAGAAGATAAAGATTGAAAGATGCTTATATTGTTACAACTTAAATGAGAAGGCAGAATGATCAAGACTGAAGATGTGTCATTTTGAAGATTAGTCACTGAAGACTTCGTCAATATCCGAGGGGGAGTCTGTTAGTGCATTACGTCTATTGACTTCGTCTTGAATCATGTAATAGGATAGAATAGGATTATCAGTACACGAGGTTCGAGAAACTGAGAAATGAGGTTTAAGTGATGATTTCGCTTGAAATGAACTTGTGACAAGTTCAAGCGAAATTCACATAAACAGATTTCGCTTGAACTAGTTCTGGTTGCATTCAACCGAAATCCAAGCAACAGGTTTCGCTTGAACTTGTTTCAGTCACCTTCAAGCGAAATCTCACTTCTATAAATAGTGCACTTGTCATTTCATTTGGTACGACTTCTGAAATTTGTAACGAAGTGCTGCCAAAGTCTGTTCAGGTTGTAAACAGTGTTATTATCAATATTAGTAACAGATTAAAGAGTATCAAGTTGTTTCCATGTCCGTTTCACTGATTCCGCCTTTGAATCGGATTTAAAGCTCTTCTGAACGACTCAGTCAGGTCATAAAACGGTCCTACAAGAAAGATGGATCTTTTTTAATGTGTATCGATTATCTTGAGCTTAATAAGCTTACCATCAAGAATCGATATTCCCTACCTAGAATTGATGATCTCTTCGACCAGCTGCAAGGTGCTTCATGCTTTTCCAAGATCGATATGTGATCTGGGTATCATCAACTTCGTGTACTCGAAGAAGATATTCCCAAAACTGCATTCCGTATGAGATATGGGCACTACGAGTTCACTGTCATGCCTTTTGGTTTGACAAATGCCCCAGCTATCTTCATGGACTTAATGAATAGGGTTTGTAAACCTTATTTAGATAAGTTCATCATTGTGTTTATCGACGATATTCTCATTTATTCAAAGTCTCGAGCCGATCACGAACAACACCTTCGTTTGACATTGGAACGCCTAAAGAAGGAACAACTTTTTGCTAAATTCTACAAGTGTGAATTCTGGCTTTAAGAAGTTCAGTTCTTGGGTCATATTGTCAATAAGCAAGGTAGCCATGTGGATCCTTACAAAATAGTTGCTATTAAGGATTGGAGTACACCGACGACACCTACAGAGATTCGATCATTTCTTGGTCTTGCTGGTTATTATCGTCGATTCATTTCTAATTTCTCAAAGATCTCGATTCCACTCACTGCATTGACTCAGAAAAATAAGCCTTTTGAGTGGGGACCTAAGCAAGAAGAAGCGTTCCAAACGCTAAAACGGAAGCTCTGTGATGCTCCTGTTTTATCTCTACCTGAGGGAAATGATGATTTTGTTGTCTATTGTGACGCGTCGAATCTAGGACTTGGTTGCGTTCTTATGCAATGAGGTAAAGTCATAGCTTATGCGTCTAGACAGCTAAAAATTCACGAGAAGAACTATACGACTCATGATCTTGAATTAGGAGCTGTGGTTTTCGCACTTAAAATCTGGAGACACTACCTCTATGGAACGAAGTGTGTGGTTTTCACAGACCACAAAAGTCTCCAGCATATTCTCAATCGGAAGGAACTGAACATGAGACCACGACGTTGGGTTGAACTCTTAAACGATTATGATTGCGAGATCCGCTACCATCCTGGTAAGGCGAATGTCGTAGCCGATGCGCTTAGTCGAAAGGAACGAGTCAAGCTTCATTCTGTTCGAACTCTATCTGATATTCAATCTCGTATACTTCAAGCTCAACGATCTTGTGTGATCAAATACTTATTGAAGTATGAGCTACCGCTTCAACTCGAACTTAAACTCGAAACAAAGGACGATGGGTTTCTATATTTCAAGGACCGTTTGTGGATTCCGAAACAAGACGATCTTCGCACCTTGGTAATGGACGAATCTCACAAGTCTTGATATTCTATCCATCCTGGTGCTGATAAAATGTACAAGGATCTTCGTACTCAGTTCTGGTGGCCTGGTATGAAGAAGGATGTCACCTTGTATGTATCGAAATGCCTAACTTGTCTCAAAGTCAAGGGTGAACATCAACGACCTTCTTGTTTGCTTGTACAACCAGAGATACCAGTTTGGAAGTGGGAGAACATTGCAATGGATCTCATCACTAAGTTACCGCGTACATCTAAAGGTCACGATGCTATTTGGGTTGTTATCCATCGATTAACGAAATCAGCTCATTTTATACCGATTCGCGAGGATCTATCTGCTGATAAACTTGCAAATATTTACGTTGATGAGATAGTATCTCGACATGGTGTTCCTTTGGATATCATTTCTGATCGTGATGCTCGATTTTCGTCTCATTTTTGGAAAACCATGCAATCTGCTTTGGGAACACAACTGAATCTAAGCACTGCTTATCATCCCCAAACAGATGGACAATCTGAGAGAACGATTCAAACTTTGGAGGATATGCTTAGGGCATTCGTGATAGACTTTGGTGGTAATTGGGATTCTCATCTTCCACTGATCGAGTTCTCTTACAACAACAGTTATCATGCTAGTATTAATATGGCACCATTCGAAGCTCTCTACGGTTGAAAATGTCGTTCACCTGTATGTTGGAATGAGATCGGTGAAGCTCAGCTTGCTGGACCTGAGCTCATTCTGGAAACAACAGACAAAATCAAGAAAATTCGCGATAATCTTGTGACAGCTAGAAGCCGTCAAAAGAGTTATGCGGATATGCGACGCAAGCCCTTAGAATTTCAAATCGAAGACCGTGTCCTACTCAAGGTGTCACCTTGGAAGGGAGTGGTGAGATTTGGAAAGAAAGGAAAACTTGCACCTCGATATGTTGGACCATTTAAGATTGTTGAAAGAATTGGAAAGGTTGCCTATCGACTAGAGCTACCTCCAGAGCTTGGAAATATTCATCTGACTTTTCACGTGTCCAATTTGCGACAGTGTTTAGCTGATGCTGATCTTCACATTCCTCTCGACGAGATTCAAATCGATGAAACAATGCACTTTGTCGAGAAACCTGTGGAGATAGTGGACCGTACATTCAAATAGTGGAAGAACAAGCGGATTCAATTGGTCAAAGTTCGATGGGAATCCAAACGTGGCCCCGAGTTTACTTGGGAACGTGAGGACCAGATGAAGACGAAATATCCGCATTTGTTTTCACAAGTTTCCTCTAAATAAAATTTCGGGACGAAATTTCCTAAAGTAGGGGAGATTGTGACAGCTGTGCTCTGTAATCGATGTACAATGTAAAACAATGTTAATTATTCATAAAACAATGTGCTTTGGTGTTATTATATGTATAATTGTGTTTGATGATTTTACAATTTGATTTGATTCCGATTTCAAGCTTTAGTCGCTTTCTGGAAGGTTATACGCAAACTGGTGCATAAACGCAATCAGTTTAACGCGACGTACACTCCGGAACTGTGAAGTAAGCTAAACATACCCTAAATATCCTTTACATAACTTAGAAATAAGTTTCGAAGGATTCGGTATGGCAAAAACATGTTTATTTGAACTAAAGAACTAATTGCAACAAAACTGCGAAACGAACGTTGGTGATCGCCCGGATAATATCTAAATCCCAAAAATATTCTGTTATGATTAAAATTTTATTTTTAATTAGGTCCGTGTTGAAAAATAAATTAAAACGCTTAAAAACGTTATTTTTCAAGTTTAAGCGCGTACCGCGTGTTTCTGCGCAACACAGTGCTTCTACTACAAAACGCAGACAACGCAGCCAGTCTCGACAATTGAAATTTATTTCAGTAATATTTTGGCGAGTTTATTTTTATATAATAATAAAAATAATTTAGAACGCCATAAAACGGGATTTAAACAATAGATAAAATACCCGGTATCCAGTTAAACACCCGTTTTAGCCTACATATAACATATTTATATAAAACTTTGCATGAGAATGAGAGTGGAGGGTGGAGGTGGCGGCCTCATATGCCTCCCCTTTGCCACTTCTCTTCTAGTTTGACACCTGTTAGTGCATGCTACAACTCCATATCTTATTCATATCTTCCATATTCTCTAAATCTTGCAAGATCACAACACAACACAACACAACACAAATCAAACCAAATCCCTCACTCTCTCTCTCCTCCCAACCATCCACACCTCTCTCTCTCCATCTTCAAACCTTCAAACTTTGTTCTTGAGTATTCAACACCATTTTAAGATAAATTCAAGTTAGTGTGAAGATCCAAAGGTGTTTCAAAGGAGCATTCAAGTGATTTCAAGCTTCCTATCATCAAAATCTCATCCCACAACCTACTTGAATCTTGAAGGTATAACCTTTATGTTTAAATCATACTTTTGATTCTTGGTTGTTCTTGATGATTTGAAGTTTCTCTTGAATCTTGGAATTTTCACAAACTTGAAATCTAAAATGAAATGGGTCTTGTTACAAGTAAAAAAAATGGTGGTGTATATGTATGTATATAACCGTACATATATATACATGTGTATATGAGTTTTGATCTTTATTTTTTATAAGTACTTGTTTATGTTGTTGCTTGTTCTTGAATAATAGTTAAAATGCAAGTGGTTGATGATCTATGTATGATATGTTAAATGTTCAAGTACATCAGCAAATAACATGAATAAATCACATATTTGATGCATCTAAACTCATATAAAATGATGATGATATGATAGTGTGCTTTAGGCACATGTACATAAGAATATATGTTGATTTAAAGCTCAAGAAATGATAAAAAAATGCTTGTATGACAAAAATGTTTTAGATCAGATTACAAACACTAAAAATAACATTATTTGGTATATTATAATGGCATGAAACTTTGACATAGGTTTGATAGCTTTGCATGTTGTACATATAGCTTAAAAAGTGGTAAATTATGTGAAATTTGCATGATTTATGTGTTTTATGTAAGACCTGCACTATCATGAATATAACCACTATTTTATTCAGTAAATAACATGGGTTATGTTAAGATTTCAAGTCGTTTCAATTTGGAATGGTTCGGGTAACGTTTGATGCAAAACTATGGGGTAAAACGGTTAAAAATCGGCTTTTCGAAGGATTTTTATAAAATTGTTTTAGATCAGTAACCAAACTGATATTTTTGATATAAAAATAAGTATTTTAACTTATATTAAGTATACTTGGTGTTTGGTTAGTCATACATGACTGCCGACGCCCAAAAATGTTACCAAATCGTTAAAATAAGTGTTTTTTTCGGCATATACTAAAATGGGTTGTTCATGGGTAAATTTTAGGTGTTACAATGTGCTATGTGTTTTACAATATGTGCATGATGATGTGTTAGTGTTGACAAGATTATATGTATTACGATGTTACATTTGGGGATATATATATATACAAATACACCAATATAATAAAAAATAATAACTTTTTGAGAAATCTCAAAGTTTTGTAAAAATTCTAAGTGTCGGAGAAACTTATGTATTTTTGTGAGTTTTTGATTATTAAAATCATTCTTATTTAATTTAGGATGAATAAACAATTTGAGGGATTGTGTTAACATATAAAAACGCACCCAAAGGTGAGTACATAGATCCCCTCTTTTACTGTTTTCGATTGTTTTGGGGTGATTCATATGTATCAAAATGATTTCGATGTTTTAACGATGGTTTCAAAACGAGTAAGATGGTTTATACTAAACTAATAACGATTTCGATAATGTGAACGAGCTTGTTGGTTGTAGTTAAATAACGAATGACATTCATTAACTTTGGCCGAACCGACCAGTATTAGGTTATGGTACCATAGGATCCGACAAATCTCGTTATCAGACTGCACCCATGGTTATGTGTGGGTTAGGTGGGTAACGACTGAACCTGATGATTGTTAACTTACCCTTAGGTGGTTTGTTAATACGAGTTGAACGAGTTGAACGATGAACGAGTCACAAAGGTTTGAATGTTATTAGCGAGACGACCAAAAGTAGTTTTCACAATTAAAACGAGAACGATTTGTACGAGAACGATTTGTACGAGAACGATTTTGAACGATTATGAATGATTTAAACAAATGAACGATGATCTATAACGAGAACGAGTTAAACGATGTCACACGACGATGTTTACGAAACTATATAAACCATACGAGTTTTATTACGAGAACGATTTACGATTTGGTTTACGAAAGCAAATGTTTTGGGTTAAGATTCATGGCATCGAGGTTTATAAATTATAACCAATCTGTTTTGACTTGGTTATTCATTTTACAATACAAACAGTTTACAAAACAAGGTTTTCTAATATCGATTAACGAGGTTATACGAGTTATTTAAACGAATAAACGAGCCATGAATCTGACACTCACACAAAAACTATGTGCTCGCCAGCATTTCATTGCTGACTTTGTTTTTACATATGTTTCAGGTGATGTTGCTTAATGTTGATTGCGAATAGGATGCATGCTCACTTAGGACTGGACGAGGCCTTAGTGATTTAATAACGATGATAGACTATGTTTGACTTGCTTGTTTAACTTTAAGACAATGTTTAATATTTAACAAAACGAAACTCTTTGTATCCATGGTTTGAAACAATAATTATGTTACAACACTCCCCGACGTTTCCGCCACGGTTTGTTGTTTTACGTGGTCGGGGTGTGACATAAGCCCCGTCGGCAATGGTGCTTCCTTTCCTCACTTTCTGTTTTTCCCAAATTTTAGTCCCGGTTGACCCGTTTCGCGTCTCGGTGATCCGTTTTTCGTCCGGTAGCCCGTAAAGCTCCCGAAAAGCTCCTTAAACTCCACTAGACCTGCAAAACACATATCTAATCAAAAGTAGACTTTTCAAGATTAAAAGTTAAGTAAAAACTTAAACTTAAACGTAAACGGACACTGGTTTTCGACCACGTATCACATCCCCACACTTGTCGTTTGCTTGCCCTCAAGCAAATCTGTTTTTCACTTTCATGTGGGTCGAACGAGAAACACACGTCCCATTCCCGAGACTAAGGTTAAGGTCTACTGTCATACTCTGTTCAACTTTTTACAATTTTCAACATATCTAACGGTAAAGTGACTAATCACGTATAAAATGGTTATGCAAGATTAACTCGCCCTTGAAACTCACCATTCATACATATCCCTCACAATGTTCACTCCACTCGGTTTAAAATTTGGCTAATAAATAATGAATTAGCACTTTTTAATACCCGCATATGCTTGCAACTCAATCATTCTCCACCACCGAACACGAATACTAAGCAAAAGTCAAAAGGTCTTTAATGGGTTGTAATGGGGCTAGGCGAAGGGTAGGAAATAGGATATTTTTAAGTGGCTAAGGTGATGAAAATTTGATTTTTATTACAAACTACT
Organism: Helianthus tuberosus; assembly: GCA_030545235.1. Lineage (NCBI taxonomy): Eukaryota > Viridiplantae > Streptophyta > Magnoliopsida > Asterales > Asteraceae > Helianthus > Helianthus tuberosus. The sequence continues at coordinate 4,088 of JARYGA010025625.1, read as the reverse complement.
ATACTAAACAAAACTAACTATAAACATCAACTATGAGGCAACAACTTTCGCCTTTTATTCAACAACTACTAACACATCTTTTTGTGCTTTTCTCAATGCTTTTACATTCTTTTTTGCAACATTTTCTGATTTGTTTTTCACATAAACAAATCACAACTATACAAACATAAACTCCTATAATCGAATTCTCATCACACAGGTTTAAAAAGAAAAGGCTTATGGTTATGGGCTAAGTGGGTTGTCAAACGAAAGGTTTAGGCTCAAAGTTGGCTACTAAGGGATAGATTTTGGGTAAGGATGGATAAATGGTGTAAAAGGAAAAGGTTTATCTAATGCCTTAATCATTCTTGTGCTTGTATTCGGTCTATGGTCTCAAACGTATCAAAAGATGCAAGTTCTACAATACATGACTAATGGTCCACTCAAACAACGAAATACGTGTATATATAATGTATACAAGTGGCTCAAAATCTCACGTATAAGGGTATGAAATATGATATACATAAATTTCAAGTTTCTTAGGTAGATTATTCCCAAATAACCACTCGCTAAATACCCGTCATGCTATTAATTCGAACTTGACCATGACAAAAGACCAAATGGGTTGCGTCATCCCTCGTTAACTTAGTTACTTGTGCTTTTAAGATCGCTTCAAACAAAGACATTTTGAAAAATTTTTGAATTTTTTCCCCATTCCCACACTTAAGGTAAACATTGTCCTCAATGTGTAGTGTTTAAATGAATTGGTCAAAAATCGAAAAACTTTTACTCCCCCATCCCCACACTTGAAGTAAAAATTGTCCTCAATGTGTAAGAACTAGAGTTTTTAAAACGCACAAGGGATGTGACACGTATCACATGGGCTGTGTGCTTATGCAGAGAGGTAAGGTGATTGCCTATGCATCACGGCAACTAAAAGTGCATGAAAGGAATTACACCACCCACAACTTGGAGTTGGGTGCCGTTGTGTTTGCACTAAAGTCGTGGAGACATTACTTATATGGCACGAAGTGTATTATATACACTGACCATAAAAGTCTCCAACATCTGTTTAACCAAAAGGATTTAAATATGTGACAACGACACTGGATGGAAACTCTTAATGATTATGACTGCGAGATTTGCTATCATCCCGGCAAGGCAAATGTGGTTGCCGATGCACTAAGTCGCAAGGAAAGGGTTAAACTGATTCGGATTAACGCCAAGAGTATCAAACTCAATATTAGCTTAAATGAGAAGCTACTGGATTCGCAAAAGCAAGCCTTGTTAGAGGCTAATATTTCAAGTAAAGGATTGGGTGGAACTATTGATCAGTTATCACCTGGAAAAGATGGAATCTTGAGATTGAATGATAGAATTTGGTTTCCAATCTTCAGAGGGATTAGAGATCTAATCCTCCAGGAATCACATAATTCTAAATATTATGTTCACCATGGAGGTGACAAAATGTATCAAGATCTGAGAAAGAACTATTGGTGGATGGGTATGAAGAAATCCATAGCCACCTATGTAGCTAAGTGTCTGACATGTTCACAAGTTAAAGCTAAACACCAAAAACCGTCAGGACTTCTACAACAGCTAGAGATCCCCACATGGAAGTGGGAAATGGTAACTATGGATTTGATTACCAAGTTACCTAAGACCAAATGTGGTAATGACACGACTTGGTTCATCGTTGACAGGCTGACGAAGTCAACTCATTTCTTGCCAATCAAGGAGACGTATAGCTATGATAAATTAGCCAAATTATATGTGGACAAGATAGTGTCCCTACATGGCATCCAAGTATCTGTTATATCTGATAAAGATACTAGATACTAGATATACATCTCACTTCTGGAAGAGTTTCTAGCAATTATTAGGCACGAGATTGAACTTTAGTACGGCTTACCATCCTCAGACTGATAGACAGAGTGAGCGTACTATCCAAACTTTGGAAGACATGCTGAGGGCATGTGTGATTGACTTGGGTGGTAGTTGGGATGACCATCTCCCCCTAATAAAATTCTCCTACAATAACAGTTACCATACGAGTATCAAGGCCACTCTTTTTGAAGCCTTGTATGGGATAAAATGTCGAACACCCGTTTGTTGGGCTGAAGTTGGGGACGCCCGTTCATTGGGCTGAAGTTAGGGAAGCCCTACTATCTGGACCAGAGATAGTCCTAGAGACCACGAACAAGATTGTGCAAATCTGTGATCATCTCAAAGCTGCCAAGGTTAGGCAGAAAAGTTATGCAGATAAGAGGCGTAAACCTCTTAAGTTCCAAGTAGGGGACAAAGTCTTATTAAAGGTATCACCCTGGAAAAGTGTGATGCATTTTGGAAAGAAGGGCAAGTTGAGCCTGAGGTATATCGGACCATTCGAGATAATCGAATGTGTTAGATCAGTAGCTCACAAGCTTAAACTGTCGGAGGAGCTTAGTGGAATTCACGATGTGTTCCACATCTGTAATTTAAAGAAATGTCTAGCCGATGAGTCGCTAGCAATATCCCATCACAATGTGCAAATTGATGAAAACCTGAGGTTTGTTGAGAAACCGATTTCGATCAAGGATCGACAGGTTAATAAGCTCCGAAGGAAGTTAATACCTATTGTAAAGATTAAATGGGATGCCCGTTGTGGCCCTGAGTATACATTGGAGGTCGAGTCCACTATGCGACAAAAGTACCCCTATCTTTTTGAATAAAAATCTCGAGGTCGAGATTTCGTTTAAGGGGGTAAGGATGTAACACCTCATAAATTCGTGTCGAGTTATACAATGACACGTGTCCATACTCTCAATTATGTCTAATAAATTGGACGAGAGGGACTAATTTTGACAACCTATGAAAGTTTGAATGTGGAGGGATTAAAGGTGTCAACATGCAAATATATTGCCTCTAGGTGACCCTTTATGGACCGTAAGCCTTAGTGCTTACGGACCGCAAGCATGTTTATTTTTTGAGTTTTGAGTAGCGGATACAGACCGCAAAGCCTTATGGCTTACGGTCCGTAAGGGCGATAAAAACTGTGTGCGCATACATAGCTTATGGATCGTAAGCCAGAAGGCCATACGGTCCGCAAGCATCTGCTAGTGGCAGTTTTGTTTGGAGGCTAAGGAAATCTGCAACCTTGCCACCTTTCTCGCACCATGCCACCTTCTAGCTGCCCATGACACGTCCTAAAACACTTGGAGTGATCCTACATCAGCTCCAACACCTGTCATAATCCTAAATCAAGCTCCTCAACTATAAATATTGATCACTTGAAAAACTTGCTCATTCTTCATTTTCTCTTCTCTCTACTATATTGGAAGTTCCTAATCTGTAAGGGAGCATCCTTTAAGTTCTATTCGTTCTCCTGGACCACTTGTAAGTGCTCCATCCTTGTTCTTTTTATTTTATAGGCTTTTATAAGCCGAAAGTCAAGCAAATTGACTTTTGCTTTGACTTTCGGTTTAGACCATTATGGTCCAGCCATTTTTCGAATCGAACATGGCTACGTGATCGTAATAAGGTTGGTGTTAATCACTCAAAAGGGCACCTCCTGGAAATCACGTTAAGTTGGTCAAATGACGGGTCAAAGTTAAATTAAATAAAAAGTTAAAGGGCAGATTTTCGAAAACTTTATAAAATGAACTTGTAAATGTTTTAACTCATGTTTTTAACACTAAATCAGTTGGTAATTAATATTAAAACATGTATGAACATGTTCAGCCCATCATTTCTAGTTTATGTGTCGGTTCGCAACCGAAAGTTAAGTAGTTTGACTTCTACTATGACTTTCGATTCCGACCCAATTTAGCAACTTTAGCTACTGATTTTAAGTTGCACTATGATCATATTATAGTGTACAATAACCCTCTGTGGTTATACTACTTGATCATAATCAAATTCTGAGTTTTTACACAAGTTCTTATAATATGCCTAATAATGACCAAAATGCCATTTTTTGTGCAAAACATGGTTTTAATCAATGATAAACATATGAAATGAATTACCTACTGATATGGTAATATAATTATCATGTTTTGGCATAATGAACTTGTTTATAACATATGTTTTTATACAAGTTCATGAATTATGCCACATTATGACTAAAATGC
>JARYGA010025624.1:0-27019 GCA_030545235.1 Helianthus tuberosus | reverse complement strand
TGATACCAACCTGTCACACCCCTATTTTCCACGTGTCACCGGTGGGGAGTATCGTGACGTAGTTGATATCATCATAGACAAACAACACAATATAATAATGCACAGCGGAAGCAAAGATAGATTCATTTCAACTTTAATAAAGCGTAATAATAAATATCACTGATAGTTGAAACGGATCCACAGGCGGATCAAAATAAAATAAGATATTGTTCAACAGTTTAATGTCGTCCAAGCTTGCGAGACTTATTGTGGACGCTCTAGAAGACAGCCAGCCTATTACGTGTAGTACCTGCACTTAACCTTTTGGGAAAAATACGTCAGTTTACACTGGTAAATACAAATTAACTGACTCATTTTGAAATGATTGAAAATTGATTTGAATGCTCATGGCACAAAATATTTTATAACTTGGGATAATATATTACATAATCTTGTAAAGTATTTACATGTTACTTATGCGTTCAGTAGCCCTTTTTCATGCCGGGTTAAAGATCAATAGACACACCACAATATTGAGTTATACACTTGACAGGTGTACGCCTACACCCCGTGCTCGGGTCGTGGCCATCTCGTAAGATAATGCCAAGGATATCCGGGACATGGTCATTAACCCCCCAAAGGCTTTAAGCAAACAAAACACACAATCAAAACATAGCATCTCAATAAATTTAACCACTATTCGATTAAAGAATTTAATGCTAGACCAAGCGGTATTTTATATACCGTACCCCAAGCCCGTATAGGGAAAATAAGTTAAAAGTATTTACCTTGGTAAGTATTTGTCTCAACAAGCAAAAAGGCAGGTAGCTTTTACCGGTGCTCCTAATCTGGAACGAAGGTTTATAAATAACCTATTAGATTTCTAACGGTCTTTATTTAAGCTAAAGCTTAGACCGGTTATTTAAAAGGACGAAACGGTTTAAACGCACGATTAAGCGAAGACCGGATAGAATGTGATTTAGACCCGACAAGTTGGAATACTTGTTTAATATGGGTATACTAAGTACATTCTGGATTTTGAGACAAAAATGATACTGTCTGACCCGTCTTGGTCAATTTATGCAAACTAGTTACATAAACCGAACCGAACGCGAAAAGAGCGTTACGGGTAGCCATAAGAGTCATATGCAAGCTCCCAGAGATAATATGCTATAAATATGATATAACATCAGTAAGTTATTTCCTATTATGCCCAAAACGGATTTAAACACCATTCATGCCTCATAAGGGCATTTTGGTCATTTTAAAGTATGTAAAAGAGTTAAATTAGAAATCTGAGTTACAGGTCTGGTTTGTACAGCAAACATACTTAATTTAACATATTATAACAGTAGGGTATGACCCATATATGAAACTTATCATTTAAAATCAAACTATGCTCGTTAGGGGTATTTTGGTAATTTTACAAGGGCTTAAAATGTCAAAATTTGGAATCTGAGTTTATAAACTTATACTTACTGTTATTTTATAAAAATATGCTAAAAACATCAGTAGGTATCAACCTTATAGGTTTAATAAGATTATAGTACATACTATGCGATAAAAATGCGTAAAAAGGCGATTTGGAGTCATTTCCGGGTTTGTACAAGAAAGCTGATATTTTTATATTTCCAGAATGCTCAAAATATTATATTTATCAAATAAAATCAGTAGAAAAAGGTTTGGGGTCAAAAGGATTTATAAAACTCATTTTATAGCCTAAAAGGGCAAATTCGGTATTTACCGGATTAAACTTAGAACCCTATGTTATGATCAGCCAAAAATAAAATAAAAATCTTTAAAAATCCTAAAATATTATATAATATCAGTGAGTAAAAAGTTTTATATCAAAAAGTGGGTTTAAGTGGGTTATATGCTAATTACGCCGTTTAAGTAACATAAAGCTTGTAATTTACGATAATGAGCATAATTCTTATTCTGGACCTCAAACTGATATGAAATTTTCGGTGCAAGTTTATATATCAGTAACAATTGTTTCTAGTCTTTCACTTTTTCAAAAATCACGTTTTATAGCAAAAAGGGCAAAATAGTCATATTTAAGCATAAACCGGTAACATGCATATGAATCGGTTAAACATGGAACCAAGATGTAAAATTCCAGAGAGTTAAACATATATGAAAGTTGGTCTAAAATATGCTCTAATGCAGATCTTAACATGCATGTACGGATCAGAACCGATAGTCAAAGAAAAAGTCCATTTATGAGACTTTCGGTTCCGATTCGGGTGTAATACAGAAAATTGTCGAGTTGATCAAGTTGAAACATGTTCTTACATTATTTATAAAGTTATTTTGATGATCAAACAGGTTGCATGTAGCCTACATTGTTAATCAAGCTTAAATTTGCAAAAACATATTTTGTTGACTTTTTATGAAGAACTTTGACTCGACAATTAGCATGCTTATAGTGTGAATCTGAACATACCCTTTTAGGGGTTTGTTATACTCATAAATACCAACATGTAGGTACTTTCAATTTGATATTTGACAGAGCCAATCTCGTTTAATCATAAAGTCAAATTTAAAGTACGATACTTTGACTTTCGGTGAATACACTAAGCTAGAACGAATTAGAGGAAGATGTAAACACTTACAATGGTCCTAAACAAGCTTAGTGATCACTATGAGGCAGCCTTGGCATCCAGAAAGCTCCAGGAGAAGTCTTGTGAATTTTTGAAGTTCAAGTGTTTGAATGTTTTGCAACTATGGTGATCTTTAGAGCAAGTTTGATCTGATTTAAGGCTTCCACAGGTGTTTTATGATGTTGTGATAAGTGTATAAGGGTCCCCAATTGCATGTATACTCATTGGTGGGTTCCCTGAAGTCGACAACAGCTGTGTACAGCTTGAAACAGACCCAAAAACCGACATCTGTGCGTTTATGTCGCTGGGCAGGTGTCGCGCCACGCGAGACCCCCCTCGCGCTACGCGAGGGTGTGCTGGACCAGCATTACAAGTTTTTCAATATTGCAATTCAGCCCCTGATCTTTTGCAGCGTGTTTAAGCTATTTATTTAGCACTATTGGCCCTTATATCTGACTTTTATAAACCTTGGGACTTTTATAAACTTGGGCATGTCCTCGGTTAACTTTGCGCTTACCCGAAAAGTCACGAAATTCACGATATCGTATTTAACCTTTCGTGTACGGTTTTAATCATAACTTTCTCATACGTTCACGAAACTTCATGAAATTTTTATCACATATTCTTATGAGTACATTTTATCATTACAAAGCTTCGGGTTTGCCAAAAGATCACTCAGAGGTATAAATTCAACATGTTGACACGTTTAGCCCCTGTAGTTTGTAATTCCTCACTTTCTTACCTCTTTCGCTTCGTATGATCCATGATTCATCCGTTTAAGATTATAAACACCATGTAAGGTTATTGTAGGACTTATTTATCCATTGTTGACACTTTGAACCCTTGAATTTACATAGTTTCACCGTTTGTCAACTTTAGTCCCTCTAAAGTATGTTTTCTCATGTTCAAGGTCCATGACATGTGTCACTACATTATTGGACGTAAATTTTCGAGGTGTTACAATTTTTGTGTTGGGAATGGTTTCTTTTTTCATCTAGTTGTTAGCCGTTCATGGTTTTTAGGTGGTATATCTCGAGTTTAGACTCTAAATTGCACCATACATTGGGGACAATGTATCCCAAGTGTGGGGATGTGGTAACTCGAGAGAGGGTTGGTAGGATTGATGATCTCAAATGCTTGAATTGGTTGAAATTGCTAAAAATTGAAAAATTTTGAAAATTTTTGTTTCTCAAGTATGCTTGAACTACATGAAAACCAACATTTTCAATCGCTAAAGGGTTCCTACTGATATTAAACTAACATAGATCCCTAGTCATGGTTGTCCCTTTAAGTTTCATGAGAGTATTTCTGACAAGTTTTAGAAAAGAATTGAGAAGAGATGCCTAACTAGGGGTAACATGCTTTAGGAATTACACATGCTACGTGTCAGCAACCCATATTCCTTTTGTTCGGTGAGATATTTAAGCCTACTAGATTGTTAGTTGAATTACAATAACTGTTCAATTGTTGAGTGTAGGCCATATGTTGCTTTGGGTTAGAACTTGTGTGGTTTGATACGTGCTGAGACTGTGCTTTAGCGTATACACATAGATGATAAAGGCATTAGGATCCCTTCCATTGTGTTATTTGTTAATTGTTTATCCACCCACCTTAGTTAACCATGTTGAGCCTTTTACCCTTCGTTTGTTACACCCCGTTTGACCCGTTTGATTACCAACCATGAATGACAATTATGTGTTAGATATTTGTTGAAAAAAAATGAAAAAAAAGAAAAGAAAAAAAAAGCAAAAAGAAAAACAAAAAAATCATTGTTTTGTTCGTGTTAAATAAATGGGTCGAAAAATCACCAAAGTGTTAGTATTATTGTGAATAAGTTGTCATGGTTTGGTATCTTCATTTGTGTTCACCATATAAACAGAAAAATCCAAAAAAAATATTACCTCACCTTTACCCTTAACCCATAACCCAAAAGTCCTTTTGATATGTGTTACGTTATTTGATACAGTGGAGGTGTGATTGCCATACAAGCTTATGATTGCAAAGTAGCATATTTGGTTTTGAGTGAATTACATACTAGCACATTACACGCTAGTCTTGATTGAGCCGAGCGGAGTGATTATTGTGAGGGGCGTGTGGCATGTGTGTAGTATCATAAGCATGTTAGTTTTAGTCAGGCAAGTCTTAAGTTGTTTTAAATGCGTATCACTTCCTTGTCAGATTGTCAATCTCGATTGTGTCAGTCTATGGGACGGGTATGACTTGTGATCTTAAATTGCTAATTCGGTAAGGGATTTGATAGTGATTTGTTAATAAGGTGAGTAATGTTTGTAATGGTTGCTTGAGGACAATCAATGTTAAGTGTGGGGATGTGATGGAGGGTGTGAAATCCGAGTGTTAACGTGCATATTTTGTGTGATTTATTGCCGTCTACGTGATTATACGTTTGGAATATGTGCACTACGAAAGTTTGTGGTTTTGCAGGTCAATCGCATAATTCAGTGAATTTAAAGTGCTTAAAGATGATGCGGAACAAGCACGGATGATTATTAAAGAGATATCATGTTAGACAAAAGATGTTTCGGGCCACGAGGTAGCTCAATTGTACAAGAACGCAAAACATCAAAGTATAGGGACATGTGGGTAATTAAGTGAAAGTTGAAATGGATGTAAATCATGGGGACAAGACGTTGACGTAACCTACGGTACGTATGCGTAGTTTACGGTCAAGAGAATCTGACATCAACAGCAAATGAGGTTCGTAAGCTATGGATTATGAGCGTAGCCTACGGTTGAAAAAATATGGGCACTCGTGGACTTTATTGTTAAAAGAATTAAATGGGTTTAAAACCCTAAGCCATCATGTGATCAGAAAGCATGCACATGGTTTGGTGGATATTAATTGAGGCAGCCAACATCGAAACAGGAGGCATTTGCTTTGAATGGATTTATGATACTTTGAACATCACAAGATATCAGCAATAATCATAATCATCTCAACATCACTCAACATTAATTTTTGACGGCTATTGTTCACGTGACAAGTCAACAAGCAACATTAAAAAAATATCATTTGTTTTTGTGGGGGTTCTCGAGAGGCACATGCAAGAAATAAAAGGTGGGCTGACAACATCTATTGGGTCGAACTAGCAGAAGACACATATACGTGAATTTGGTGGAGGCTTTTTGGGCTTTTACTTTTGGGGGGCCAACATCATCATGGAGGGTTGGTCAACATCTATTATCATCACATCTTTGAAGGGATTATCGTTCACTTTTGACGGCAATAGGGGGACATCGGACGAAGATAGAGACGCCTGTGAAGATCATCCCACCCCAATGAGCGGCTAGTCGTTTTATGGTTTCCTCCGGATGGAGGGTTTTGTAAGTTGGATACTTTTATGTGTTTGTGACAATCGTATAACTCGGTGATCTAAGCATCCGATGCTTTTCACCTTGATTTGATTTATTGATTGTAGACAATTGCATTTATTTAAACCTTAATTTCTAAGCATTCAGTTCCCGAGAGTTCTAGTAATTGGGATATATTTGACATGGGGTTAGGGTTTGTAATTGTAATTGATAATCATTCGATAACCTCCCGTTATGTATTGACTGGAGTACTTAGTCGTTGGTTATCACAATTGATGAATTAGGTTAAACACTTATGTCTATGTGAGTGTTTCGATTAAACACATAATTGAATCTAGCTATAAAACCTGAAATCTGGAGGAACCATTGTTCTTTCTATTGATTTAAATCTCACATTTAGTTTGTAATTTTTAGTTAATCCACAAATCAAACAATCATCAGTTTATTTTTTTATAGTTGTTAATAAATACTTAACATTACACACTTTCCACAATCCTCCTCTGGTTCGATATCCGACTTACTCTATCTACATAGTTTATTTCGGTTTTTGCATGTCCATAACGACAGACATCACCGTGCTGAGCTCTGCAGAAGCTGAAAAACTAAGAATCCTAAAAAAATAAAAAGAAAAATAAAAAAATGATTAGGCCGTTGATTCCTAACTTTCTTAAAATCCTTGTGTCCCCGGCAACGGCGCCAAAAACTTGATGTGCGTTGAAGTGTTATATATATTAGGTGTATATTTTAAGCCCCTTTAACACTTATTTTAGCCAAGTTTTAAATTTATAAAACACGATATTTCACTAACACTAAACACACATATGGGCAAGTGCACCCATCGTGAGCGTAGTATAGTGTTGGTAAGATACCGAGGTCGTCCAAGGACACAAGAGCTTTTAGTACCGGTTTATCCTCAACGTCTAATCAAAATAAAAAGTTTAGAAAAAGATTTTTAAACTAAGAAAAATAAAAACTAACTAAATGCTGAAAATAAAAATAAAATAAAAACAGATAGACAAGATGAATCACTTGGTTCCGACTCGTATCTAGTATAACCTTTGATTATTTCCGCACTTTTGCACATAATTAAGAGATTATCTTAGTTATTGTAGTAGGCCCCTCTTTTGAAGGTGACGTTACCCTCACCCCAGTAGTTTGAGTCAGCAAGGATACAATCCTAAAAGGGTGGATTATTGAAAGATAATGAATTAAGTTATTAATGCAGTATTATGGTAGGCCCCGCTTTTGGCGGTGACGTTACCCTCGGCTAAGTAGTCTGAGTCAGCAGGGATACAGTCCTAAATAGCCGGGTTATAGTATTAATAGTAGTTAACTTATGAGGGGATCAAAGAGTTTGGACCCCCGCCATCCAATACCGTGAAGCATTGAAGGAGGTCCTACTAAATTTGACCCAGGTCCATTGCAGGACCTCTAAACGCTGAACAATGGCAAGACCTTTACCAAACCGTTCCCTTAACCCCCGACCAGGTAGCCAACATACCTCCATATAGACCGTGGAGATATGAATGGTGAAAATCTTTTATTTTATATAGACAGTAAAATAATGCCAAGACACCACGGACAAACGATAAGGAAAGATCACCTTCAACATAAGTAACTAGTTATTAAAGTCATTAATACAAAACCAAATAAAAAGTGCAAAAGATTAGAAATAAAAAGTATTATACTAGACACTTTGTCTTCACCAATGTAACACCCGTTCTTGTAAACCAAGGTTTAACGTATATTTTGAAAGATAATCATGTAATTAATCACTATCATATACATCGGAAATACGGGTTTATTAAAACTTTTGCAAATCATAAGTTATTCTAACTATCGTGGTTGGATTCGTTGTTTAACATTTACAATGTGTCAAAGTGCGGAAGCGTGTATCATTATCGTGTTCGGTTCTTCGTTGAGCTTGATCGTCTTCCGGCATCCCAAAGTGTACCTACATTTCATTAAACATGAAATGCTTTAGTCTTACGGGGTCTAAAACGTATTCAAACAATCCGGGAAACAATTTATCCTAAAAACAAGAAATTGAAAATAACCTCCACCGTAAATTACGGTGGAACCGTAATTTACGGTGGCCCTTTGGTTCATATTCTTCTGCCGTAAATCAGAAGGTTACTACCGTAACCACATCAGGTCCACCGTAAATTACGGTGGCACCGTAATTTACGGTGGCACCTGCATCCCACCTTTCCATTTCGTCGTAATTTGACACGAAATCTTTCGTATCTTTCAAACCGCTTATCCGTTTGACCTACCGTTTCTTCCTACATGATTGTAATTTAATTCTCCATCATATGGAGTTAAAATCCGACATTCGGCTTAACAAAATTTAAGACCTTTAAGTCTTCGGCTTATTACTCTTTTACCAAAATTTGACCCGTTTACGCATTTTATCAAACAAACGTATTTGTTTGATTCCTATATCACATACAACTCTTTAATTTAATATTACTTACCATTTTAGATTCTAATCATAGGTTTATTACACAATTTAAACCCGTTTTCACTCGTATGCTTATTTTGACCCGTTAAGGGTTCTTAAGCACTTTCGAGCCTAAAATCGCTTTCAATTGCTTCTATAATTAATCTAAGTATTCATTTAATCATAAAACTCATTTCCGAACAACTTTTAAAGGTTGTTTGGTCAATTTAGCCACCAAGGGCGTTTTGGTCCATTTTAGTCCTTTATTAACAATGAAGGACTTTTGAAAGTATATTGGACCCATAATCCCTCTTTTAATCTATAATTATGTTTGAAAAGTCATTAAGCTTTCCAAACGCCATGTTCATTACATAAAACATTTGGTTTACCTAACAAGTAACCAAATGTCCGTTTTGACCTCTTTTAACACTCTTGAACCATATGTTCTAAATGAGTGTTACCTTATTTCACATACCTGGCGCAGATCAATATATTGACCCGTTTTTAATACCTTGCTTTTATAACCGCTAATTCATAGCGTTGCTAACACCAATTTGACATTTACACCTGAAATAATATAGCTCGACAATAATCATTAGTCGCTATTGTCAAAGGGTGATATCTTCACCGTTTGACCCATTTGGTCTAAGTGACCGATTATGTTGGCAAGATGATATTTATTACCATCTCATCTATACGACTCGCTTTGGTTTACACCGTGTGGCCATTTCACTTATTAATTGATTTTCTTAACGCTTTTTAGCCTGTTATGGCTTACGCCTTACAGTGTCTTTCAAAACCAATAGTTATGGTCAACGCATGACCAATTTACCTTTTTACCCTTATTGTTTGTTTTGGTTTACCCTATAAGGTAACCATTCAAAGGCTCATTTTCCATTTGTCATAAAATGATCGAATTACCGATTTAATTCCTTTTAAACCATCAACATGGTTTCTTGTCGTGCTAGACTACCTTGTTCCGTACGTTTACACGTCGGAACATCATACCTCAATTATGTATTTGTCTTTTTCGTAACTAATACGGTAAGGGAGTATTCTAACATATAAGACTAGTGTAAGCTATACTTACCTTGCATCTGAATTATGCTTTTCCGTCATTCTTGCTTCGTTTGACCCGCTTTGTTCCCAAGCTCTCACCTAGCTTGTTAATCATCAAACTATCATCATCGTTTTCAAGGTGGTTAGTTTAATCATAATTTAATACGATTATTCCACCTTACAAATTTCATATCAAAACTACCATTTATCGGATTATAGGTCAGTTTGACTTTCAATAGTCAACTAACTTCAATCACATTATACACACAATAAGCTCAATCAACATCACGTTTCGAACCCCTATTATTCCGTATTACACGTAGTTAGTCGAGTTAGCCAATTACGCGTTTCTTTCATACTTTCATTATGTCAACATTCATTCGGGCATTTTAACAAACACCTAATGTGCATAATATTACTTATTTACTAACTAGTTCATAACTAGTTATCTTTACCAAGATTTACATCAACACATTTAAACCTCTAAGTCTAGTGTTCATGAACTATATCAAGAACTTATATCAACATCTCAATATTCATAAATCTTACGTTCTAACATGAGTGTTCATCATATCAACATAAAACCCACTTAGCTTATCAATGGATCATCATGAATCTCATAGATTATCCAACAATCTAACATGTTATTTGACTAGGGTTTACTCCTAGACATCATATTACTTCAAGATTCACTCATGCATGACACAATCAAGCTCAATTTCAGTTTTTCACAATTAACCTAGAACTTGAGATGAATCAAAATACTAGAATTTCGCATACCTTATGATCCCTTCAGTGAGGTGATCATTAATTCGTGTTTAGAACTTGATTTGGGACTGAATTGAACCTCCAATTTCTGAGATTTGTGAAGTTTTTGGGTTTGAGGAACCCTGGTCGCCCTTCTCTTCTCCTGATCGAACCAGACACCATAATGGTGTGTTTGGTTTTTGTTTTAATTATTTCTAGTTTCACTTTTTACAAGATTAACCCCTCATCTTTTGTGTAACTTATAGTTTGGCATGTTTTTAACCTTATTATAGGTTATTTCTAGAATATTAGCTAACTAGGTTATAATTCCTACTCAGTAAATTCTTGTTTATTTAATAATCCAAATATTCACCGGGTTACTTTTACCACTAAAGGTAAATTACCCGTCTTTTAATGTAAACGTGATTTGATTACCAAACCCGTTTTCGGGGTGTTACAAGTCTACCCCCCTTAAAGAGGTTTCGTCCTCGAAACCTTTTCTTACTTAATTTATCGAGTTCAATTCCATGTATTTGTTCTCGATAATCAATTAAGCATTTCTCATATCTTAATTGATTGTTAGTATTACCTGAAAAGTATGGTAATATTCTTTTGGTTATTAATCATCTACGTATCTTACATGACATAATGCGACTGGAAATAACGTAATCTCGTTATTTCCACTAGTTTAATTAACTTAGCGATATTCCTCGCTTTCATATACTATCGAATTCTTTATGAATCCATTACTTTGACCCGTTTAAAGGTCTCTAGTGAAATCTTTCACCTCTAGCAACAATTTCTTTTATTTTCAAATTTATTCATTCGGTTTAGTTATATCGAATTTACCGTTTACAAGCGAACCAAATTTCTTAACTTGAATTGCTGACTTTGGTCGGTTTCACTAACTAGACTTATTTGTTCAGTTCATTTTTACCGCTTGCTTTGTTATAATGTGATTCTACTTCACATTACATTTCTTGACCGTGAATGTGTTACATCATATTTAATTTATATCAACCTTTCATTTTCGAAAATATCTCACTTTTCGAATATATTGTCTTGCGCCTAACAGTGTCAAGACTTGTATCTTTCATACTTATCGTTTAAATTCCTATCAGAATTCATGTTTGTAAAAACACTATTTCTTACTAAAACCGAAGTTTTAGTTTTAGGATCTTCTCTTTAACTTCTGTCAATTATCCATTCCAGGATATGACAGTCCAAAATTTATTCTTTTACAGCCTTTGTTTTATGCGGAGATTCTCAATTTATCCGTCGCTTTGTCTAATTAACCCCGTAAGTTTTATCGTTTTGCTCTATAGGCTATTTTATTAGACTTTCACCTCTTTAAGGCTAGGTCCTTGTAGTCTATTTCTTTCTAGTCGTGACCCGTAGGTCATATTAGTCTCGTAGACTTTTCCATTGTTTATAACCCCAAGGGTTATATTGATCCCGTAGATCATTCTTTACGCATGTCTATATTGAAATATATATATATGGTGTCAAAGCACTCTTTTTATGTTTGAAAATCATTTGTTTTTTTTTTTTACCCTTGAACTTCATTTGACCTTGACCGTAGTCTAAGGCTTCATTTGTTTACTTCCGGGCTAATCCTCCGACTTTATGACTTCTGACGTTATTTACGCGTCAGTTTGTCTCAAGCTTACCGTTATCCGGCTTGCGCTTACTTATGCCATTAAGCATTTATACTTTATTCAACCCGTTCAACCTCAAAATGGTTGAATATAATTATCAAAATTTCTGTTTACGAAATTTTATGGTCTTTTAGTCATAACTCATAATCCGAGTCTTTTGACTTTAAATTCATGTTCTCGTCTCTCGGTTTACGCATGTGTTTAAATCCTTACCCATCAACCGGGTGTTTTACCGAAGTCGTTATTATTGCAACCCTTCCGGTATGCATTAAGACCTCGCTTCATTTTTATATTCCGACTTTGTCTTTAAGTTGGACGTTTTACAAAAACGACCCGTTAAGGGACTCATTTGCAATTTCCGGGTTCGAGCGTAAGTACACTCCCTCCTAATACTTGTCTAATCATGCTTGCGTTTTCTGGGTTCGAGTGTAAGTACACTCCCTCCCAATACTTGTCTAACATGCTTGCGTTTTCTGGTTTCGAGTGTAAGTACACTCCCTCCCAATACTTGTTTAATCACGCTTGCGTTTTCTGGGTTCGAGCGTAAG
Source organism: Helianthus tuberosus (assembly GCA_030545235.1). Lineage (NCBI taxonomy): Eukaryota > Viridiplantae > Streptophyta > Magnoliopsida > Asterales > Asteraceae > Helianthus > Helianthus tuberosus. The sequence continues at coordinate 14,652 of JARYGA010025624.1, read as the reverse complement.
TACACTCCCTCCCAATACTTGTTTAATCATGCTTCTTTGTCCCTTCACTCGGGCTCATTATCCTAATGTAATACGCTTCCGTCACTCGGTTGTGCGTTTACATTATTATCAAATATTTTGCTTGTCTGATTCATTTGGGTACTTTTTACTTAGTCCCATTCACCCCGCCCTTACTACATCGGACATAACTGCGCTCATTATAAGAAGCTCATGCTATCATGTGTTCACTACTTACTTGGCCAGAGTAAGCGATCAACACGTGGTACGCGTGACCTTATTATAATTACCACATCACGTCCCATGTAAGTAACTCCTCAAATTATCCTCATGTTTATGGTTTCATGTGGTAAAACTTTATTTAATTGTTAGTTAACAATTATTAGCTTTAATCGTTTATCCTTGAACATGTACAATGTCCCTTTTTATAAACATTTATTCACATTCATTGATGTGATCATTAATTTTCTCAATAGGATTTGTATTGAGAATACTTACTTGGATGATCACTCTCGTCCAAGTTTCTATATAAATAAGTCTTGTTATTCATTTGTTATTCATCATTGTGAATAACACATTTCCTATTAAATTTCTCTTGGAAATCAGGTTTTCCAAGTTCTGTCATATGTGTATGCAACCGTTATTACTTACGTGTTTGTTGCATATAACGACTCGTGCGATTAAATTTAAAAGTGTGCACCTGGTGATGCTTGCCCTAACGGGCTTCTCTTGTCATTAGTCTTGTTCGCGACCGTTACGCGATTTTGGTCCTTAATGAGTATGCTCTTCCTGTCGTACCTCGGACCGTTCCATCATCATATCCATAATTCGTTTGACTCTCGTCATCTTCAAACGCGAGTGTCCTTCATTTAAAACATTCACAAAAGTTAGTAAAGTCAACTTCAATAATCGCCCGTATTATAATACAAGGCATTTTCTACTATACACGTCAACGCGCGTATTTTCGTCAACTACATCAATCGTTTAATTGGGGTAACGTGTGTTACACGATAGCCCTATGTGTTATTTACAACAATTAGCATACTAAACTATTAGCATACGTGTACTTACCGGATTTGCGATCAAGCCTCGAACCGAACACCCATCTTTATTAGCAGCATAAGGTTTAAGTCCAAGCATAGTTTTCCCACCATACTTGAATCTCTTAAACCAGCGCTCTGATACCAACTTGTAACACCCGTTCTTGTAAACCAAGGTTTAACGTATATTTTGAAAGATAATCGTGTAATTAATCACTATCATATACATCGGAAATACGGGTTTATTAAAACTTTTGCAAATCATAAGTTATTCTAACTATCGTGGTTGGATTCGTTGTTTAACATTTACAATGTGTCAAAGTGCGGAAGCGTGTATCATTATCGTGTTCGGTTCTTCGTTGAGCTTGATCGTCTTCCGGCATCCCAAAGTGTACCTACATTTCATTAAACATGAAATGCTTTAGTCTTACGGGGTCTAAAACGTATTCAAACAATCCGGGAAACAATTTATCCTAAAAACAAGAAATTGAAAATAACCTCCACCGTAAATTACGGTGGAACCGTAATTTACGGTGGCCCTTTGGTTCATATTCTTCTGCCGTAAATCAGAAGGTTACTACCGTAACCACATCAGGTCCACCGTAAATTACGGTGGCACCGTAATTTACGGTGGCACCTGCATCCCACCTTTCCATTTCGTCGTAATTTGACACGAAATCTTTCGTATCTTTCAAACCGCTTATCCGTTTGACCTACCGTTTCTTCCTACATGATTGTAATTTAATTCTCCATCATATGGAGTTAAAATCCGACATTCGGCTTAACAAAATTTAAGACCTTTAAGTCTTCGGCTTATTACTCTTTTACCAAAATTTGACCCGTTTACGCATTTTATCAAACAAACGTATTTGTTTGATTCCTATATCACATACAACTCTTTAATTTAATATTACTTACCATTTTAGATTCTAATCATAGGTTTATTACACAATTTAAACCCGTTTTCACTCGTATGCTTATTTTGACCCGTTAAGGGTTCTTAAGCACTTTCGAGCCTAAAATCGCTTTCAATTGCTTCTATAATTAATCTAAGTATTCATTTAATCATAAAACTCATTTCCGAACAACTTTTAAAGGTTGTTTGGTCAATTTAGCCACCAAGGGCGTTTTGGTCCATTTTAGTCCTTTATTAACAATGAAGGACTTTTGAAAGTATATTGGACCCATAATCCCTCTTTTAATCTATAATTATGTTTGAAAAGTCATTAAGCTTTCCAAACGCCATGTTCATTACATAAAACATTTGGTTTACCTAACAAGTAACCAAATGTCCGTTTTGACCTCTTTTAACACTCTTGAACCATATGTTCTAAATGAGTGTTACCTTATTTCACATACCTGGCGCAGATCAATATATTGACCCGTTTTTAATACCTTGCTTTTATAACCGCTAATTCATAGCGTTGCTAACACCAATTTGACATTTACACCTGAAATAATATAGCTCGACAATAATCATTAGTCGCTATTGTCAAAGGGTGATATCTTCACCGTTTGACCCATTTGGTCTAAGTGACCGATTATGTTGGCAAGATGATATTTATTACCATCTCATCTATACGACTCGCTTCGGTTTACACCGTGTGGCCATTTCACTTATTAATTGATTTTCTTAACGCTTTTTAGCCTGTTATGGCTTACGCCTTACAGTGTCTTTCAAAACCAATAGTTATGGTCAACGCATGACCAATTTACCTTTTTACCCTTATTGTTTGTTTTGGTTTACCCTATAAGGTAACCATTCAAAGGCTCATTTTCCATTTGTCATAAAATGATCGAATTACCGATTTAATTCCTTTTAAACCATCAACATGGTTTCTTGTCGTGCTAGACTACCTTGTTCCGTACGTTTACACGTCAGAACATCATACCTCAATTATGTATTTGTCTTTTTCGTAACTAATACGGTAAGGGAGTATTCTAACATATAAGACTAGTGTATGCTATACTTACCTTGCATCCGAATTATGCTTTTCCGTCATTCTTGCTTCGTTTGACCCGCTTTGTTCCCAAGCTCTCACCTAGCTTGTTAATCATCAAACTATCATCATCGTTTTCAAGGTGGTTAGTTTAATCATAATTTAATACGATTATTCCACCTTACAAATTTCATATCAAAACTACCATTTATCGGATTATAGGTCAGTTTGACTTTCAATAGTCAACTAACTTCAATCACATTATACACACAATAAGCTCAATCAACATCACGTTTCGAACCCCTATTATTCCGTATTACACGTAGTTAGTCGAGTTAGCCAATTACGCGTTTCTTTCATACTTTCATTATGTCAACATTCATTCGGGCATTTTAACAAACACCTAATGTGCATAATATTACTTATTTACTAACTAGTTCATAACTAGTTATCTTTACCAAGATTTACATCAACACATTTAAACCTCTAAGTCTAGTGTTCATGAACTATATCAAGAACTTATATCATCATCTCAATATTCATAAATCTTACATTCTAACATGAGTGTTCATCATATCAACATAAAACCCACTTAGCTTATCAATGGATCATCATGAATCTCATAGATTATCCAACAATCTAACATGTTATTTGACTAGGGTTTACTCCTAGACATCATATTACTTCAAGATTCACTCATGCATGACACAATCAAGCTCAATTTCAGTTTTTCACAATTAACCTAGAACTTGAGATGAATCAAAATACTAGAATTTCGCATACCTTATGATCCCTTCAGTGAGGTGATCATTAATTCGTGTTTAGAACTTGATTTGGGACTGAATTGAACCTCCAATTTCTGAGATTTGTGAAGTTTTTGGGTTTGAGGAACCCTGGTCGCCCTTCTCTTCTCCTGATCGAACCAGACACCAAAATGGTGTGTTTGGTTTTTGTTTTAATTATTTCTAGTTTCACTTTTTACAAGATTAACCCCTCATCTTTTGTGTAACTTATAGTTTGGCATGTTTTTAACCTTATTATAGGTTATTTCTAGAATATTAGCTAACTAGGTTATAATTCCTAGTCAGTAAATTCTTGTTTATTTAATAATCCAAATATTCACCGGGTTACTTTTACCACTAAAGGTAAATTACCCGTCTTTTAATGTAAACGTGATTTGATTACCAAAACCGTTTTCGGGGTGTTACAACCAAGTGATGTAAGAGACTTAGGCAAACATGGCATTAATTGTCAAGAACTCTTACGATCAATCTTGGATCCCGAGACGACTCACACACTCTACGATGGACAATGGATGATGGTGGTGGATGATGGTGTTGTGATGGTGGTGGTTGGTGGATGAAGTGTGAGAGAGGTGGTGTGCCAAGGGATGAGTTGAAATGAAACCAACCACTCCTATTTATAGGCTGAACAGAAGGCTGGGCACGGCCCCGTGCCTGTCTGACAATCTCTCTCTCTTCATTAATTGTAATTCGCAATTACAATTAATGCGCCTGCTGTACTTTCGACACGCCCCCGTGTTCGTTGGACACGGCCCGTGGTGGGCAATAGAAGCTTCTATAGGTTTGTCTTTTCTGCTGCTTCTTGGGCACGGCCCCGTGCTGGCTGAGCACGGGGCGTGTTCAGTCTTCTGCCTTCTCTATTTTGCTTGGGAAGATGCCGTTGAGGGGTCGGGCAATCCACTTATGTCTTTTTGCTTCTTTTGTGTTTTTGAGCTCATTTAATCCTGAAAAAACAAAAGGAAGATAAAAACACTCTTTTTCCAATATTAGTACTTAAAAAGGGTTAGTTTTATGTCTCATTTGATGTAATTTATATGTTGTATTTTACACACATCAAGGAGAATCTGGCCAAATTTGAAATTTGGACCAAAATGGCAACAAAATGCAAACCACAGGGCCCTGGATGTAATAAGTTTGAGATTTGGACTAAAGTGGCAAAACTGACCAAACCACAAGGACCAAAATGGCAGTTTACTCTATTAATTAATTAAAAAAAGGAAAAGAGGTGATAGATACACATCACTACTACTTGTGGGTCGGATGTGCATTGTTATTAGGGGGGGAGGGGTGGTTTGCTAGTGATAGATTTCAGTGATGGAAGCAACCAATCAAATGATGCCATGTAAGCACCCAATATTCTAGTGATAGTGATAGAAATGTAGGAGGGGTGGTATCACTAGTGATAGAAAAGCTATTTAAAAATAGGTTACAAAAGTTGAGGGACCTAAATTGCATTTTTCATCAAACTTTATATTAATTCATTTGCTAAATGACAAAAGAATCTGCATGATTTCGTTATTTTCAACTTTGTATGATTGCACTTTCCAATCTTTCACGCGTTATACGTTTAACTCGTTATTTTTTTAACGAGTTATAGAAGGGGTGGCGGCGGTGTAGCGTGGTGAAATAACGCGTTGTGGGGTGGTATCACGCACCACCCCGTCCCCCCTTACATGGCCAGAAAAGCTTGTGAAAACACTCGGAACAGAAGTGACAATGAATCTTTGTATTGGTTCATCTACCCGATTCCATCCGATTCCGATTCCCGTACGCCGCCATAGCCGGAAACAATTGGCTTTCAGACCACGTTGTAGTCAAACGAAACCGACGAATATATGGCCGTCAGTTTCTGTCGCCCTCTTCGGCTGCGGTTTCGTTCTGGGCCCACTTCTGGACGGCATCCACTCCAGGGTTAATCTTGTCGTATATCAAAACGGATCCATTGATATCGGCCCTCTTCACACCAACATCTGGGTCGGTCTCTATCCCCCTTTATTCTTTCATTCCTTCAAGTTCTATTTACAGTCTTTTAACTAATTAATTTAATGTCAACAACAGGTTCCTCCATTGCTTGGATTGTTCTACACCACTGTTGGTCTGCTGCAACTTTTTCTCGATCAAAAGTTCTCACCCGCTCCTCCTCAGGATGGTTTCCCCAAAGTTCTCGCTTCACTTGTGTCAGTATCAATCAATCTAATCTTGATATGGCTAGGTAGGGCTGCAACCGACCCCAATAAACACAAACAACACCTTCTTTGTGTTCGTTTGTTAAGGAAATAAACTTGTTTATGAACACTTATTAAAAGGGATTTTATGTTCGTATTCGTTCATTGAGGAAATGAACATGTCGGTGTGTGTTCGTTAACTTTAGGTAACCAACACAAATGAACATATATTTAATTTTGAATAAAATCGGCATTATTCATCAAACATATATTTAATCTTGAATAAAATCGGCATTATTCATCACATAGATTTATTAAGTATTTTATTAGTGAGAAATTTGAAGTATTTGGATAACATATAAAAAACCCTAATGAACTATCGAATAAACGTTACCGACTGTTCAGGAACATAAATGAGCGAACACGGCATGGGTTCATGTTCGTTCATTTAACGAAAGGAACGAAATTTTGTGTTCGTGTTCATTCATTTATTAAACGAATGAACACAAGCGAACTTCCCGGTGAACAATTCACAGACTGTTCCCTAAACGATCGGTTCATTTGCAGCCCGAATCTTGTATGCATAGCAATAATTTATTTGAATTGTGGATCAGCTGGTTGAGTTGTTTGTTTGTTTGTTTATGTAATGATGCAACAGAGCGTTGGTGGTGTTCTTGGATTTAAGCGCGGAGCTGTACAAAGGTGGAGTTGAAGACAACGTGGAAGCCTACATACTGTTTGCTGGTGCTGAGTTGATGTGGTTAGCTCTGGACCGGTCTCGGCTGGGGTTCGCGCTGGCTTGCATAGTCGGTCTTGCCTGTCCGCTTGCCGAGATTCCTGTAATGAAGTAAGCAACTTGTGCACTTTAGACTCTTTGAAGCAAGAATGGGTATATTTACAGTCATGTCATGGTGGTTTGTTTGCAGATTGTTTCACCTGTGGTACTACCCGCAGGCGAACATTGAGATTCTGGGGCAGGGTCTGGTGACTTGGACGCTCACTTGTTATTTTGCCTACACGCCATTCTTGATTGCATTGTCACGGTGGCTCAAGACGGTTGTAACGGATGCAATGGCCGAAAGGTGAATTCATCAAAAGATATGGGGGAGCATATAGAGCAATCAAAGCTTATGAGAGATGAAGCCTTGAACAAGTGATTCATCTCTTGCAGCGACAAAATGATTACATTCGTGTGCTTCCAAATGTGGTGTTTTTGTGATTCGACGCTGGGTAATTAACTAATAACTTTGACGACAAAAAGTAATGCAAGGGTAAATAAGTGTGATTATAATCGGGTGTAGGCTTTGATTTTTTGTATTTGTATACAACTCTGTTGAATGAACGTAACCATTGGACTTGATTGTAATCATTTAACGTTTAGTGATATGAACGCGTCTATGGACTTAGCTCAGGTGTGGAAGACGGACCATAATGAGCACATACTTGTACCATTAGATAACTTAGGGAAATGACATTTAACTCTAACGCCGGTCCCCTTTGTTATACACGATCCATACGACGTTAGTTTGTTGATTTTCGAGTATCTGTGCCTCAAACCACATACTTTCGAGTGTTGGTGATTGAGGTATAAAATAACATGTATGATTAATGTTTTTCCTGATCACCATGACAATGTTGTGTCTTGGTAGATCGAATAACACCTTTAATTCATATACCCAGTGTTAATGTATTATTTTAATCAGGTTTCTTTAATATTAATAGAGTTAATTGCCCGGATAATCCCTGTGGTTTGTCATTTTTTCACATTTAGTCCCCATCTTTTCAAAATAGCATGTATGTTCCATGTGGTTTAATCGTTTGTTACTCGAATGGTCCCCAGAGTGGATGGTTGTTAGTTTACTCAGTTAAGTATATGTAAAATGACTAAATTGCCCTTAATGATAAAACAAAATAAATTAAAGAGTAAACTGCAATTTTACACCCTGTGGTTAGGGGTGATTGGCACCCTTACCCCCCTAAAGAAATAATTGCAATTTTACCCCCCACTGTTTGCTGTTATGTTGCAACCTTACCCCCCGGCCTCAAATTTGTTAACTAATCTGTTGACTATAACTTAAAATGACTATAATGCCCTTTCATATTACCCCCTGTGTTTTTGTGCACTCTGTGATATTACCCTCAGCCACCACTGCCACCGCCATTCACCACCACAACCACCACTGCCACCTCCAGCCACCACCCCTCTTCACCCACCCCCACCCCCACCTCCACCACCACTCTTCAAACTCCACCAGGTGGGTACAAGAGGCCAAAGATCAAGATCCCTAATTTAACTTTTCTGAACAACAAATCAACTTAAAATTTCAACAATCTACAACACCTGATCAACCACCAAAACTTCCCGTCACCACTATATTACCCTTCAAATTTGTTTATACGCACATGCACTATTCCAAATTTTCCGGCAACCAAAACTTCCCGTCACCGCCAACAACAACCTCAAGTTCCGATCGTTTAACCATGTTTCTTGTACAAAAAGCAAACCTATCATCACATTTCCGATCAACCACCAAAAAACCACCACATATCCCCAAACCCTACCAACTCTCTCCATCACAGATTCATCTGTATCGTTAAAAACAGATAACAGTCAACACACATTATGCTCTGTTTTCCACTCTAAACCCACATACATGCTCTGTTTTATTCAACCACCAAAAACCCTTAATTCAATCACAAATTTCTTCATAAACTCAAACCCACATACATGCTATGTTTTAGCTGACTCGTCATGTATTGTATTACTGTGAAATGAAAGGAGAATTCATATTTAGAATGTCACTGAAATTGTGAAATGTAGTTCTGTCTCATGAAAATTGTAGCATATCTTTTGGTGAAAGTTTTATTTAGAAGTTATAATCTGTCATTATCGATTCAAGCCTAGATGATTCCTTGGTTTTACTCTTAAAATGTGATGTGATGCATGGTATTTTATATGATATAGAGAAAAATGCCCGGATAGTCCCTGTGGTTTCACCTTTTTTCACCTATAGTCCCTATCTTTCTAAAACTACTTGAATAGTCCATGTGGTTTTCCGTTTTGTTCTCGGATAGTCCCTGGGTCTAACTTCAGTTACTTTTCTCTGTTAAGTGGGTGTTAAGAGGGTGTGAAATGACCAATTTACCCTTTTTTTTAAAGGCCAAACCACAGGGACTATCCGGGCATTTGAAACCCTAATCACAAAACAAAACCCTCTTCATTTGAAACCCTAATCACAAAACCCGCACACTATAGATCCCCCTGCTCCCTCTCTCTTCGAACTCCGATCACCGGAGGTGATCTCCGGCCGGTTTTACCGGCGTCTCCTCGTTCTCCGACCAATCACCTCCCCCACCTCCACCCTCCTCTTCCGACGAGACCCTCACACCACACACCACTCTCCTATTTCAAGAAATTATACGGCCACCACCTGATGGTGGTGGCGTACGGTGCTGCTAGACGATGAGAACAAATAAATAGAGAGGGGAATCAGAGAAAGGAGGGAACCGGCGAGGTGTCCGACGGCCGGCGACGGCGAGAACGACGACAGTGGCCGTGAGCGACGGTGAAGGCAATCTTCCGACAAGTTTTGTATCTCGGTAAGAACTGGTGTCCCCTTTCTTCTTTTTTTTTCTTTTCTTTAATTTTCTGACCGATAATGGTGATGTTGCCGGCTGTCATTGATGATGATGCTGATGCGGTTGAAGACGATGATGATTAGGATGATGAATTGATGATGAGGTGGTGTTGAAGGATTTACACATCTTTTAATCAATTTTTGGTGGTTTTGGATGTATTGGAGGTGGAGCCGCAACGGTGGTGGTGGCCGACGGAGATGTTGGCCGAAGACAGCGACAAAGGCAGTGGTGGGTGGTGTTATCAGTTTGAGTTTGGTTCGGGTTTAGTTTCGAGTTCAAGTGACTTGGTTCAACTACAGGTTAGATCTGTTTCGGTTCAGATTTCGCTACACGGTTCAGATTTTGAAGGTGGAGGGATTAAATGAAGATGGAGGTGGCTGCTGTAAGTTATTCGGTTCAGATTTCGCGACACGGTGAAAAACGGCCGGAAAACCCTGGTTCCACCGTGAGTAGCCGGACTTTCGCCGGAATTGGAGAGGGAGAGAGAGAGGGTGATGGTGGAGGAGGGTGATGGTGGGTGGAGGTTGAAGATGAAGTGTGGTGGTGGAGTTTTATAAATAAAAAGAGAAAAATGCCCGGACAGTCCCTGTGGTTTGGCCTTTTAAGGAAAGGGTATTTTTGTCATTTCACATCATTTTAACAGAGAAAAGTAACTGAAGTTAGACCCAGGGACTATCCGAGAACAAAACGGAAAACCACAGGGACTATTCAAGTAGTTTTAGAAAGATAGGGACTATAGGTGAAAAAGGTAAAACCACAGGGACTATCCTGGCATTTTTCTCTATGATATATAATTTAAGATTTGCTTAACTATCTGAGAAATGGATTATTCTTTGTGTATAGTCAAGTAACAGTTCCAATTTTGTTGGGAGGAGTAACAATTTTGGGTTGCCTGTTGATTTTGTTGCAAAACCACACCATTCACACTTGAAAACACTTGTGACTTCAAAATTGTGGTTGATAACTTGATATGCGTTATGTTACAAACTTAAAACAGATTGTGTTCTATTTAGTTAGTTTTATATGATTAGTATAGTCATTAATTTAATTCTAATAAATATATTGATTTTGAAAATGATTCTTCGTTCTTTAGAGCTTAAAACCAGTTTCATATTTGTTTTGGTAATGGATATAATTGATATAGTTCTTCGTTCTTTAGAGCTGGTACCACTAAGTGCCCTACACCACCTGCTTTGTTTTTTCTTGATTCCGTGCTTACTCATGAACTGTACTGCCATAATGCCATTTTAGCTGACTCAGCAGCAGCTTCGGTTTGGCTGGAGCTGGCAGTGGTGGTTGTGGTTGTGGTGGTGGCTGGAGGTGGCAGTGGTGGTAGTCGTTGGAGAAGATGACCGGAGTTGCAGGTTTCCGGTGACGGAAGTAGTGGTGGTGTTATATATGAAATGGATATTAAGTTGTGGTGGTGGCTGGAGGTGGCAGTGGTGGTGAATGGCGGTGGTAGTGGTGGCAGGGGGTAATATCACAGGAGTGCACAAAACACAGGGGGTAATATGAAAGGGCATTATAGTCATTTCAAGTTATAGTCAACAGATTACTCAACAAATTTGAGGCCGGGGGTAAAGTTGCAACATAACAGTGAACAGTGGGGAGTAAAATTGCAATTATTTCCTTAGGGGGGTAAAGGTGCCAATGACCCCTAACCTCAGGAGGTAAAATTACAGTTTACTCTAAATTAAATAAGTATTATATATTATTTGTTGGGCCCACTTATTATAAAATTATAAAAATTAAACATTAATAAACCAACCTCAACCCACACCTTTCATCTCTTTTTCGACAAATGAGTCGGCGACCAACACCACCCTCCCGCCCTTTCTTCTCCGGTGAAACCTCCCCCACCCTCGCCGGAAAAACGAAGTTCCAGGTGAACATCAAGGATTTGCGAAACTTGCAAACAACTACGATGATCACTAGCGAAACCTTTGTTCTCCAGTTTGATTTCCCCCAAAACCCGAACCAGTTGGGTAAGTTGTGGTCACCGGAAAACAAAATACCGACCATAACGGTCTCGATTCAACCCTGTTCTTGATCGGAGAACAGATCTTTAACAGATTTGTAAATCATATACACATACAATCAGTTCAAAAAGTGACGATTTACCGGCAATGGGTGACACTTGTTCTTCGTTTTAAGACACCGCGGACCGGATCCGTTGCTCCCCATCTTCCGACGCACCACCTGCGGATCGGTTAATGGAATGGTTGCCACCACCATCGTTTAATCGGAGTATCACTGGTCTTGCCGCCGTTTGATAGGAATACCATTGTTTTCCTTCGCCAGAGGGGATAATAGATATATGGGGAAGTTGAAGTGAAGGGTGATGACTATTAAGTGGACCCACTTTCTTTTATTTTAGTTTTTTATTTTGTATGTTTATCATTAAGGGCAAAAATGACATTTTACATGTAGTTAACTGAGCAAACTAACAACCATCCACTCTGGGGACCATCCGAGTAACAAATGATTAAACCACAGGTGATGACGGGGGTAGCTCAAACCTTAATAAACTGATTAGAGACACAACAGCTTAAAAGGTTAAAAGGTTCGGAAATGTTTCAACGGTCATGAACAGTAAAAAGGACAAGCACAGTGTCCGGTCACATCAACACTTAACGTGTGAAACCTCCTGCCCAGCTGCAACCAGACCATGTGGGAGAGCACACCCTTTTGTCCGCAGGTCCAAACCCTTCAACCCCCAAAATGGGCAAACCCCTCACTGCAAGCACAGATTCACTAGTCACGGGTTTCTCCTTTGAGAAACACCCTCCCCTATAAAATGCAGGCCATTTCAGCATACAAAATACCCCAGGATCAACAGAGATCACTCTAACTCTCTGATTCTTCCTCTCCCTCTTGAGAACTAGCTTCAAGCTTGCTTCTCTTCTTCACACTAAATAATTCATCTTCTCCAACGATAGCTTTCTGGGCTGATTTCTAATCAGCTCAAGATCTAAGGAGGATAAAAACAATACTAGTGAACCTCTCTCCACGTCTTGCAAACGTGGGGGGACCCCACGACCTGCGTTAGGCTAATCGAACCCCTGAACCCTTTTACCCAGAGATGTCGCTACAGGCCTTGGTCTTGTATTTGTTGCATCAACAAGTTGGCGCCCACCGTGGGGCTACGCCGCTAACTTTATCTTAAAGACCAGTTGTGTAGCTCCATTTTCTCTTTACATCATGTCTGAAAGCGAGTCTCTCGGTTAGGTAAATCAGGTTCCTAACAACACCGATTTAACACCAAGTTCCGGTCGGATCTCACCGGTCAAATCTACATTTCTTTATACTCCCGGAAGTACTCCACCGGGATATGTTCCCGGAGTTCACTTCTTTTCAAACACCAACCCCATCTCGGTCAGGGGTTGCACCTACTCAAATCGATGCAATGCATACACCGGAACGCATAGATCTAACACCCGAGGGAGTAGCTAGAAATTTCTTACAACTGAAATTTCTTCTCAACTAGCATGTGACCTTAGAAAGGAAAAAAAAGGGTGCGAATAAGACTAAATTATGAGGAGTCTAAACCCTCATTATCACCTGGCCGTCCATCTCTTCCTTTTAGCAGCCCACGTTCAACCACATCTTACCTTGAAGCTGGTCCTAGTGTGACAGACCAACCACTCAAGCCTTTAAGCTTCTGGGAGGCCAAGTTCAACCGTTTTTTCCTTATTTACCTCCCAACCCGTTACAACCGGTGCACCTATTGGGCATAAAACCACTTTTGATCAATTATGGTAAGTCACCAACTTCAAGTGTTCCCCCTCCCATTGCTACTTCGTGAAAACCAGCCATGGCCACCCTGCCTTCGGCTCGTGGTATGGTCATGAACACATCCATGGGAATGCCTTATACAGTAAGCCTTTAAGGCTTTAACCTTATGACACAGATGATGACATCTTTCATGAGTACCATCAGAAAGCCTTTAACGCTTTAACCTTATGCCCTAGCTGATGACACAATTTCCTTTGCAGCACGTAAAAGCTGGATGATGACACAGAAAGCCTTCAAGGCTTTAACCTTAACTTCATCAACCAAGTGCCAACCACTCACCAGGGTACCTCAAACGGTAATCCAGCTTCAAGGGTAATAAAATACCCCTCAAAACCTTACAAGCCCAATATCTTGCTTCAATAAATTGTTGAGTACGAGTTTCAAACCCAGATAAAGATGCCATCATGGTACTGAAGACTACTTCCAAATCTTCGCCGGGACTACAAGAATAAAAAAATGACCCAACTCCGAATGTTGTCTCATGTTCAGGCAAACCCTTGAAGGGTCTTCGCGCATATGGTTCAATGACCTTCCTGGACGAAGCGTTCAGACCTTCGACGATCTTAGCAAAAGTTCCCTATAAAAACATAGGTATGTCAAGGACGCCATGATGATCTTCCAGATCAAACAACATGATGATGAAAGTCTCAGAGACTTCATCGAAAGTTACAAGAAGGAAGGTTTAACTTACGCCGATGAAAAGGTTAGGGTTGCAGGGTTCATGAATGCTATAAATTCCAAATATCTCACAAGAGACTTCAATAAATGCCTGCTCAAAACCCTTGAAGAAACACTCGAAAGGGCTGAAGCCCACATTCGAGGAGAATAAGCTGAAGACATCAAAGAAAAAAGAGAGAGAACTCTTAACTGGAGCTTCCAGTATGGCTCTTGTGACAAATGGTTCAAAGGTTCGGATTCCTGAAGGCTTGAAGGCCGGAACCCTCCAAGCCGAGAAAAAACCATAAACTTTACAGCCTTAACCAAGACTCCGCAAGAGATCTTGGCAACCGAAGAGGTAAAACACAGCTTCCACACTCCTCAACCTTTGCCAAAAAAACAAAAGATCGAAAAAATCAAGCCAATATGGTAAGTTTCACGAATAGAAAGGTCACCATACCAATAATTGCTTCCAACCCAAAAAGAGGATCGAAAAAGCCGTCAAGTCCGAACTGGCTCACTTGGTTAAAGGGGTCAAGGACAAAATGGTTGAAGAATAAAAGTAGGAAGTGAACATGGTCGACCTTGAAAACAAAGCTTTAACCCTCTCAGCTGA
>JARYGA010025623.1:0-80864 GCA_030545235.1 Helianthus tuberosus | reverse complement strand
AACGAAGGAATACTTACAAAGGGTCCCCGAAAGCTTTGATTTCTTAAATATTCTCAGGTATGTAGTGGATTTCACTTCAACTTAGAGAAATTTCAAGAAATCAAGTGGGTTTTGCAATTGGGGGGTGTGGGTATTTATAGATGTAGTGGAACCGTTAAGATCGTTCCTCGTTATCCGAGATTCAATCACAGCCGTACACCTCGTGCCCATAGTTTTTCAATACTATGGGTGCTCTCAAAACTAGCACATGGTATTGAAAAAGTTATAAAATAGCCCCTAAATTTCAAGTTAAGTGCTGAAAATGGACCTGCAAGTGCAAAAATGGTGTTTCTGCCCAGATGAGGTGCTCGCATAGCCCCACTCGACAAGGCTATCGAAAGGTACATCGACGGCCTACCTGACTCGGTACAAGACATCCTTACTGGTAGTAGCCCTACCACACTCCGTCAGGCGATCGAGTTAGCTGCGACATTGACTGAGTCGCAGATTCGGAAGAATAAGTTACACAGAAAGGGTGACAAGGGTAAGAAGCAGGGGTCTGACAAGGAGGATAGCAAGAAAGGTCAAAACAAGAAGGGTAAGGAAGGTGAGACATCAAAGAAATCAAGAAAGCGAAAGGGTGTTCAGAAATTTGCTGTTACATTACAGACTGCTCAGAACCAGCGGAACCCACCAGCTCAGCCACCTGCAAATAAAGCATATGCCGGTACCGCACCTCATTGTGCACGCTACAACGGTCATCACGCGGTACAACAAGCTTGCTGGCAATGCACGACGTGTGGTAAACTTGGGCATTTGGCCAATGTTTGTCGTTTGGGACAAAATCAGGCTGCTCCGGTTCAAGGGAATGCTGTGAGATTCCCACTGGGGTCATGTTTCAACTGCGGAGAGATTGGTCACTTCCGCCACAACTGTCCGAGACTGGTAAATGCAAATGCTAACGCAAACCCAAATGCGAACGTCAACGTCAATGGGGATCCAGCACGTGGTCGAGTGTTTAACATCAATGAGGCACTCAATGATGAAGGAGTGAACAATTAGCATTTTGTATTTCCTCTGGTTGTTATCTTGTAACATTTAAAGACAATGCGGTTGTTATATAAATAAAAATTTGTGGTTTTATTTTTTAACTAATGCAATTGTATGAATGTTTGATCCAACCTTATGATGTCAACACAAAGACAAAACTACTCGTGTGGTTCTGTCATTTTTATGATCACTTGTGATCTCCCTAAGAACCTCAACCACTTGTTTCTTTTAAATCTAAAGTATCTTATCGTCTTGCACTGTTCGAGATGCAAGAATTATCAAAACAGCTTCAAGAGTTTTCTGATAAAGGATTCATCAGTCCGAACTTTTCACCTTGGAGAAACTCCCATCCTCTTTGTGAAAAGAAAAAAAAATGGATCTTTTCGAATGTATATCAATTAACGTAAGCCTAGTAAGCTTACCATCAAGAATCGATATCCCCTACCTTAAATCAACGATTTCTCCGATCAACTGCATAGCGTTTCATGCTTTTCCAAGATCGATTTGCGTTTTGGGTATCATCAACTTTGTATTCTCAAAGAAGATATTCCCAAAATGGCTTTCTGCACGAAGTATGGCCATTACGAGCTTACAGTCATGCCTTTTGGATTGACAAATGCTCCAGCCATCTACATGGACTTAATAAATAGAGTCTGCAAGTCTTATTTGGATCAGTTCGTCATTGTTGTTATTGATGACATCTTGATCTATTCATGTCCCGAGCCGATAACGATCAACACCTTCATTGACACTGGAACCCTTAAAGAAGGAACAAACTTTTCGCTAAATCCTCCAAGAGGAAATTTTGGCTTAAAGAAGTTCAGTTTTTGGGTCATGTAGTCAACAAGCAGGGTATTCATATGGATTCATCCAAATTGCTGCAATTAAGGATTTGATTCCTTGTATGCTTTAAATACCCGTGTCCAAAGATAACAAATTTAAAGGTCAATTTAAACAATAATGCGAGTGTGCGATTATGCGATTATGCGATATGTGTTTATGTGTTCTCCTCTATGTTTTTGTGTGATCCGATTTTCAAATCCTCATAGAATCTTTCATATCTTCATATGAGGGATTCATAGTAGGATATTTAAAAGGTACTACCTTAATCCTTATGGGCTTCTACGTGGTAGTTGAGACCCTTGGGTTATATAGTACCATTCCATGATTCGATGAGAGACCCTTGAGTGGTCTAGTTAAAGATTGATTCAAGATCTAGTTAAGAATGGCATGTGATGATACAGCTGAAAGGACCCTATGGTGGTCCAGTCACACTCATCACATGTTTGTTCATTTGGTTTTACCCTACACATTGTAAAATAGACTGTGTGAACTATGCAAGGAATTGTCTAATTATGGACGCGTACATAATTATGAAATTTAGTGCACAGAAACCCAGTAAGGTTTATTATGTGTAAGAACCGATAGTGACAACAATAACAAAATGAGAACAATGTAATGGAGGCACGGTGGACGCACCAATGACACTTCATATACTTGTATATAAGTGTCCCTCTTACATTGCAAGCATAATGTTATTAAGGTTACTAGAAGTTTCAGAACCCTAACCAATGTTGTTCGATCTTTTCAACTTCATGTTTTAAACTCTCACAAGTTTCCTCTAAATAAATTTCGGGACGAAATTTCCTAAAGTAGGGGAGACTGTGACACCTGTGTCACTTCAACCATCCAAAAAATGCCAAACCAATGAAATATTGTATTTCATACTTTGGACTTGTATAAATATGTGTATCTTTTGCACATATCAGCTCTTGTTCGATTTCAAGCTCTAAATCGCTTTCTGGAAGGTTATACGCGCACTGATGCGTAAATATAACCAGTTTAAATGCAACGAACACTCCGGAATAGTGAAATAGGCTTAACATACCTTAAATAACCTTTACATAACTTAGAAATAAGTTTCGAAGGCTTTGATGTGGCAAAAACAAGTTAATTCGACTACAGGGACTAAACTTGACAAACTGCGAAAGTATGCCAATTTGAACTGTAACAGACATTCCGGAATATGAACATAAGTTAAACATACCATAAATATCCTTTACATAGCTTAGAAATAGGCTTTGAGGGGTTCGGTGTGCTAAAATAAACTTTTGGGTCATTCAGGGACTAAAAGCGTCAAAAAGTGCACAAGTTTGCACTTTCGCGCATAACTCACGTTCTGAATACATCCGGACATCCAAAAATTTATGTAAGCACTAAAATATTTTATTTTAGTGTTTGGCATAAGAAAAATCCATTCGTCACGCCATTTGGATCGTTTTTCGCGCTTATGCGCATTCCGTCGTAATTAACCGAACAACGCAATCGTACGGCTAAACGAACCGACACCCGAGATATTTTTGAGCACATTTTAAGTTCCCTATACTTTAACTTCATTTTAGAGCTTTGAAATGGGGTTAACGGGCCTTAAACGCGTCGGAAATGACCTTATAGCACAACAGGGACCAAAATTGTAAATCTGCCAAACTTGACCCCTGCGCACCGTAAGGGTTTCTTTGCTACGATGCGCAAGCAGTGTCCAGATGCAGAAAATCGTTTTTGGCTGCTGTTATCTGCCCCTAAACATTCTCCAAAGGTCAAGTGCCACTTGTTAAACTCTTATGGTGGCCAAAAATCAGTCACCACAACATTGCAACAAGTGTACGGGCTAGATCATTCCCTCTTTTCCAAGAAACGATCCTAACGGTGGACCGAAAACTATAAATACCCAACCCATTTCACTTCATTTCTCACAAGAATCTGATCATTTGTGCTCAAAGTTGAAACCTTTGTTTCATACCTGAGCTATTTTGATCTAGATTAGCATTCGGGGACCCTTCGTAAGTGTTCCTTCGTTCTTTTATCGCTTTTCGAGTCCGAAAGTCAAACTTTGTTTGACTTTCTGCATTGACCAGTTTATGGTTGATGCGAAGTTCATTTGAACTTCATAACGTGAGCGTGATCACGATGGTTATAGTCCCTAGTGACTATACCTACTGATTACCAAGTTATCTAGGCTCAGTGACGAGCCGTAGTTTCGGTCAGAATACGTATTCTTACGTATTTTGTAACCAAACTACTTATGGGTATCAAAACCGTTTGTTTTGATACCAAACCTGTTTTCTAAACTTAGTTAAGCATGTTTTAGCATGCTTAGCTCGTCACTTTTAGTTTTGTGCTTGTCTAGGGTCGTAAAGGCAAGCGATCTAATCAATCGCTTATACTTTCGAACCCGACCCGTTTGGTCGATCATTAGGATCCGACTAAGCACATTAGGTGACCATAGTATATAGGGAATAACCTTCCGAGGTTATACCTTATGGTCGCTTCGTTTAAGTAGTTGTATGATAGGTAGTTTATATGCCTTAGGTAAATTACCAAAATACCCCTTTGATGCCAAAATTCGTTTTAATCATATGTAACATAACTTTTGACATCTAAACTGATTTGACAACCATATTAGACATGTTAAGGCATATATTACTTGTCATAGGACTAGTTAGGCGGTCCGAACGCGTTTTACGCAAACGACGCGTTAAAGTAGCATAAGCTACCTAAACGGGTCGTAATGGGTCGTAAGCACTTAGGTTAGGTTTCATTTAGTATGTAGGCTTTGTTAAACCATATTACATGAGTTCCCATACTCACTTGGTCTACAAGCCCTCATCCTATCCGATCTCCCGATTTAAGTCCGGTTTATTTATATAGTTTTAGATTGCCGACTGATTCCGTGCTCCCTCTAGCTTTGTTTGGTTGTTGTTCAAGACCTCCAAGCATTCTCAGGCGAGTACATTATTCCCCTCTTTTACTGTTTTCAACTGTTTTGGGGTGACTCATATGTGCTAAATATCTTAACAATGATTTCAAGAACGATTACAATGGTTTCAAAAACAATTACAATGTGGTTTCAAGAACGATAACAATGGTTTCAAGAACGATTACAATGGCTTCAAAAACAATTACAATGGTTTCAAAAACAATTACAATGTGGTTTCAAGAACAATTACAATGGTTTCAAGAACGATTTCAATAAAGTGAACAAACTTGTTGGTTGTAGTTACATAACCAATGACATTCATTAGCAATGATCAAGCCGACCAGTATTAGGTTATGGTACCATAGGATCTGACAAATCCCGTTGTTCTCTATACCCATGGTTATGTGTGGGTATTTTGGGTAACGACTGAATCTGTAATTATTAATTTACCCTTTGGTAAGGGTTTGTTAAGAACGAGAACGAGAACGAGTTGGAATGAAGAACGAGTCAAGAAGGTTTGAATGTTATTATAAAATCGACCATAAAGTAGTTTCACAATTAAAACAAGAACGATTTGAACAATTAAAACAACAAGAACGATTTGAACGATTTCACAAAATGTTTTAACGATTGGGTAAACATTTGGACATGATTTACAATTGATCATGCATTTCCACGAAACATTGTATTGATTTAAACCAAGTTTTACTTCAATACTTTGTTTTGTGCGTTTCACCTATGGTTTAGTTGATGCATTTCACTAGCCATACATATCATTTTGGTTACACATTACATGGTTTACATTTGACACAAACACTTTTGACATTGGTTATACATAACATGATTTACATCTTGACATGAACATTTTGACATATTATTCCAATACATTTGGCAGTTAGTTTACACATAGACATCTTACATTGTTGGTTTGGTTTGAGTAAGTGATTTAAGTAACGAGGCGTGTGTAATATGATATAAGCATGGTGGATACGCCGCTGGTACTTCCTATATATAAGTGCTTATATGGTATTACATATCGTAGCATTGTTTAAATCATTTCAATTTAAACATATAACATTTTATACAAATAACACACTTTTCACAATACATTGTTGTACAAACAACTTAACTTATACAAACTCATTTTACATGGTTATTCACTTAACCATACATTATTCTTTTATACATATATATTATTTTTCAAATGATTTACAAAGACAAAGCAAATTACAAGGTTCATGACTAAACATTTTCTTAAACAGAAGTCATGAATCTTATTTTCACAAAACCTATGTACTCGCCAGCATTTCTTTGCTGACCTCGTTTTCACATATGTTTCAGGTATTGTTGAAAGATATCGATTGATAGGATGCATGCTCACATAGGACTGGACAAGGCCTTAGTGACTCAATAACAATGATAGACTATGTTTAAATTGTGTATTTAGATTTCCAGACGATGTAATTATTCAATGTTTAATAAAACGAAACACTTTTTGGTATCCATGGTTATGAAACATTAATTCTGTTACAACACTCCCCGACGTTTCCACCACGTTTTGTATGTTACACGTGGTCGGGGTGTGACAAAATTGGCATACTTTCGCAGTTTGTCAAATTTAGTCCCTGTAGGCGAATCAACTTGTTTTTGCCATACCAAAGCCTTCAAAACTTATTTCTAAGTTATGTAAAGGTTATTTGAGGTATGTTAAGTATATGTTGATGTTCCGGAGTATTTTTCGCATTAAACTGATTACGTTTACGCACCAGTTTGCGTATAACTCTCCAGAAAGCGATATAGAATTTGAAATTGAATAAAAGTCAAAACATGAAAAATGTAAAACACAACCAAACAAACATTTGGATCAAATAACATTGTTTTATAGATAATTGAACTGTTCACAAAGATTACAAGCACAGATGTTACAGTCTCCCCTACTTGTGGAAATTTCGTCCCGAAATTTATTTAGAGGAAACTCGTGGGAAAAGATGTGGATATTTCGCCTTCATTTGATCTTTGCGTTCCCAAGTAAACTCGCGTCCACGTTTAGATCCCCAACGAACTTTGACCAAAGGAATGCGCTTGCGTTTGAGCCACTTGACTTCACGTTCCATGATTTCCACTGGCTTCTCAACAAATTTCAGTGTTTTATCAACACGAATTTCGTCAAGCGGTATGTGGAGGTTCTCATCAGCTAAACACCTCTTGAGATTGGACACGTGAAAGGTTGGATGAACATTTCCAAGTTCAGGAGGTAACTCAAGTCTGTAGGCTACCTTACCGATTCTTTCGACGATCTTGAATGGTCCAACGTATCTAGGTGCAAGTTTTCCTTTCTTTCCAAATCTGATCACACCTTTCCAAGGTGAGACCTTAAGTAATACATGATCACCGACTTGAAATTCCAAGGGCTTGCGTTTTGGGTCCGCGTAACTCTTTTGACGGCTTCTAGCTGTCTGAAGGTTATCACGAACTTTCTTAATCTTGTCAGTTGTCTCTAAAATGAGGGCAGGTCCAGTAAGTTGAGCCTCGCCGATCTCATTCTAGCAGACTGGTGAACGACATTTTCGACCATAGAGAGCCTCGAAAGGAGCCATTTTGATGCTGGTGTGATAACTGTTGTTGTAGGAGAATTCAATCAACGGAAGATGTGAATCCCAACTACCACCAAAGTCGATCACACAAGCTCTAAGCATATCCTCCAGAGTCTGGATTGTTCTTTCAGATTGACCATCCGTTTGCGGATGATAAGCTGTGCTCAGATTAAGTTGGGTCCCCATAGCAGATTGCATGGTTCTCCAAAAATGAGAAGTGAAATGAGCATCTCTGTCAGAAATGATGTTTAAAGGAACACCATGTCGAGCTACAATTTCATCCACATAGATTTTAGCAAGTTTGTCAGTAGAAAAATCCTCACGGATTGGCAAGAAATGTGCTGACTTCGTAAGATGATCAACAACTACCCAGATGGCATCATGACCTTTCTTTGTGCGCAGAAGTTTGGTAATGAGATCCATAGTAATGTTTTCCCATTTCCAAACTGGGATCTCAGGTTGCACCAATAAACCAGAAGGACGCTGATGTTCAGCCTTAACCTTAAGACAAGTAAGGTATTTTTATACATATAAGGCAATGTCTTTCTTCATACCTGGCCACCAATACTGAATACGAAGATCCTTATACATCTTATCTGAGCCAGGATGAACAGAATAACGAGACTTATGGGCTTCATCCATAAGCAAGGTGCGAAGGTTATCTTGTCTTGGGACCCACAAATGGTCCTTGAAGTAATACGATCCATTGTCCTTCAGTTCGAGATCAGGTGTTATGTGATAGGGAAATTCCTTATCCATCAAACCTTGTGAAACACAAGATTGTTAAGCCTGAGAAATGCGGGCTTGGATATCAGATCGAGCTTGAATAACAGATTGAACACGAACACAATGAAGCTTGGTACGTTCCTTACGACTCAATGCATCAGCTACGACATTCGCCTTACCAGGATGGTAGCGAATTTCGCAGTCATAGTCGTTTAAAAGCTCGACCCAACGTTGTTGCCTCATGTTGAGTTCTTTCTGGTTGAAGATATGCTGAAGACTTTTGTGGTCCGTGAAAACCACACATTTTGTACCGTACAAATAGTGTCTCCAGATCTTAAGAGCGAAGACAACTGCACCTAACTCGAGATCATGAGTGGTGTAGTTCTTTTCATGCACCTTCAACTGCCTCGATGCATATGCTATGACTTTGTTTCTTTGCATCAGAACACAGCCAAGACCCAATTTAGATGCATCGCAATAAACGACGAAATCATCATTGCCCTCAGGCAAAGTCAGTACGGGCGCGTCGCAAAGTTTTTGTTTCAAAGTCAGAAACGCTTCCTCTTGCTTGAATCCCCAATCAAAGGGCTTGTTCTTCTGAGTTAGAGTAGTTAGAGGAACTGCAATCTTTGAGAAGTTCTCAATGAAGCGGCGGTAATAACCCGCAAGACCAAGAAAAGAACAAACTTCAGTAGGAGTAGTAGGCGTATCCCAATCCTTAATCGCACTGATCTTGGAGGGATCTACATGAATACCTTGTTCGTTGACAATATGTCCTAAGAATTGAACCTCTTTAAGCCAGAATTCACACTTGGAGAATTTGGCGAAAAGTTGCTCTTTCTTTAGGAGTTCCAGAGTAAGACGAAGATGTTGCTCGTGATCAGCTCGCGTCTTAGAGTAAATCAAGATGTCGTCAATAAAAACAATGACGAACTGATCCAAATAAGGCTTGCAGACCCTATTCATTAAGTCCATGAAAATAGCAGGAGCATTAGTCAAACCGAATGGCATGACTGTGAACTCATAATGCCCATAACGAGTGCGGAACGCTGTCTTGGGAATATCTTCTTCATGCACACGAAGTTGATGATATCCCGATCGCAGATCAATCTTCAAAAAATAAGAAGCTCCCTGTAACTGATCAAAGAGATCATCGATGCGAGGTAGGGGATATCGATTCTTGATGGTAAGCTTGTTAAGCTCACGATAATCGATACACATCCTAAAAGATCCATCCTTCTTCTTGACAAAAAGAACGGGAGCACCCCAAGGTGAAAAGCTAGGACGAATAAAACCTTTGTCAGAGAGCTCCTGAAGCTGCTTAGACAACTCTTGCATCTCAGACGGCGCAAGACGATATGGAGCTCTGGCAATGGGGTTTGCACCAGGTACGAGATCAATACGGAACTCGACTTGGCGTGCTGGAGGTAGACCATGTAACTCTTCAGGGAATACTTCAGAATAATCCCGAACAACAGGAATATCTTGAATAGATTTACCTTTGCCTTTATCTACTGTGACATGTGCCAAGAAGGCCACATAATTCTTTCGCAGATACTTCCGAGCTTTAAAACAAGACATGAGTTTTAGACCACCGGTAGGTTTCTCACCATGCACCTGTAGTATCTCTCCTGTTGAAAGTGGCACACGAACAATCTTCTCAAAACAAACTACCTCTGCGCGATGCTTGGCTAACCAATCCATACCCACAATAACGTCGAAGCTTCCAAGTTGCATAGGCGTGAGGTCAATAGGAAAAAGATGGTCGTTAAGGTTCAACTGGCAGTTGCGAAGAACAGAATCAAGAATAATGGGTTCACCACTAGCAACCTCTACTATCAAAGGTTTACCTAGTTTCGTTCTAGACACGCGAAGCAATGGCTCAAAAGATAATGACACAAAACTCCTATCGGCACCCGAATCAAAAAGAACAGATGCAGGCTGATTATTAATAAAGAACGTACCGTTCACCACTTCATTTTCTGCTTGTGCCTCTTGTGCATTCATGTTGAAGACTCGACCTCGAGCTTGAGCCTGATTCTGATTTGGATTCTGATTCTGGTTGGCTAGCCTTGGGCACCGGTTTCTGTAGTGGGTTAGATCCCCACAATTGTAGCATGAACCAGGAGGAAAATGAGGTCGTGCAGCTTGACCTTGTTGCTGAGCAAGAGGCTGAGCAGCTTGTTGGGCTTGGTTCTGAACTGCCTGGTTCTGATTAGCAGGAATGCGGCAAGTGGCAGCAAGATGACCAATTCTTTCGCAGTTAGTGCAATGACGACATTGGAGATGTGGTAGGTGATGGCCGTTACACCTGTTGCACAAAGGTGCAGTGCCAAGATATGGCTTATTGGCTAGTGGTTGCGCAGGCTGATTTGGTGCAGCTTGGGCCTGTGCAGTAACGGCATAGTTTTGGGAAGCCTTTCGCTTCCTAGAACCCTTTGAGGAACCAGAATTCTTTCCATTCTTGTTTTGACCTTTCTTGCTATCCCCCTTGTCAGACGCCTGCTTCTTACCCTTATCACCCTTTTATGCAGCTTTCCCTTTCGAACCTGCGACTCAGTCAATGTCACTGCTAACTCGATCGCCTGATGGAGTGTGGCAGGGTTACGACCAGTAATGATGTCTTGCACTGAGTCAGGTAGGCCGTCGATGTATCTTTTGATAGCCTTGTCGAGTGGGGTAACCATTGTTGGGCAAAGCAGACTCAACTCCTCAAACCTGTCAGTATACGCACTGTGCTCGCCACTGTCTTGTTTCAAGTCATCAAACTCTTTCTCCAAAGCTCGCTGTTCATGACTAGGACATAACTCCCTCATCATAAGGGCCCTAAGTTCAGCCCAAGTTTGTGCTAGAGCAACTTCTGCACCACGGTCTCTCATAACCCCGTTCCACCATGTGAGAGCCCTCTTCTGAAACTCACTCGAAGAAAACTCGACCTTGCGATTGTCAGGACACTGCACGTGACGGAAAGTATTCTCAATGCTCTCGAACCATTGAAGAAGCCCAGTCGCTCCCTCAGAACCACTAAACTTGAGTGGTTTAGCCGAGTTAAAATCCTTGAATTTGCATGGACCATTGTTGTTGTTGTTGGCTTGGTTCCATTGAGCAAAGAGGTTTGGGAATTGAGCAGCCATCTGCTGCACAATGATTTCTGCCAGTTCGGTAGTCGCTATCTGGTTTTCGCGTCGAGGAGGCATTCTAAAAGAGGAAACATGAAAGGAAACGAGTGAGATGATTGGATGAAGAGAATGAGATGAAACAAAATCAACAAAAGCAAAGATGGTGGTCATTTGTCCGCATCACAAAACAAACAAACGACACACAGTGACTAATCAAAGTAAATGGGTCAAAAATAATGTATCGCGAAGACATGCTCGCCTATAAGTGAACACTCACCCCAAGAGTTCCCAGGTAAGAGTGACTGGTCCGATTATGTGGATTTATACGAACACTCTAGCCTTAGACAGAAAACCCAGGGTACAGGCATTCACTCTTCCAGTTTGCACGTGTTCACACTATTTAAAACCCAAAACCTTGACGAGATTTTGAAAACTCAAAGGGGTTCAAAACCTTATAACAGAGGGTTCAAAACCTTACAATAGAGGGTTCAAAACCATGTAATAAATCATTCAAAAACAGAAGATTGTTTTTCAAAAATCATTTCGGAAAATTTGGTTTTTGTTTTGATAATCACCTAAGGATAGGTGATGTGCATGTTTTAAGATCTAAACACAAGATAACTTGTGTTAGGGTCCTAGAAAGGTTATAGTCTAGGTCAAAGCATTACTAATAACCTAATTCCCTATAACCATTGGCTTTGATACCAACTCTTCTATCACACCCCGACCACGTATAATATACAAAACGTGACGGAAAACGTCAGGGAGTGTTGTAACAGAATTAATTGTTTCATAACCATGGCATTAAAAGTTGTACTTTATTTATCAACATAAGAGTTACATTGTCTTAAATAGGAAATAAAGAGTTCAGAACATAATTAAACTAAGTCTATCTTCATTTTATGTCTCTAAGGCACAGGTCCGCCCTAGTGTCACGATGATCATCCTACGCAAAAGCTCCTGAAAACACATGTGAAAATAGGTACGTCAGCATAAAAGTGCCTGTGAGATACATAGGTTTTGTGAAAATAGGATTCATGACTTATAAGTTTAGAAAAAAGTTGTTTAGCAAAAGTCAGTCATAAACCTTGTAAATTGTTTTGTTTTGTAAATCATTTAAAAAGCGATAAGATCAAATTATATGTATAAATAAAAGAATAATGTATGGTTAAATATATAACCAAGTAAAATGAGTTGTATAAAGTGAATTGTTTGTAAACCAAAGTCTTGTGAAAATCGTGTTACTTGTGTAAAATGTATAAGTCCAAATTGAATGATTTAAATAACGCTATGATAGGCAATATAATACAAACACTTATATATATAGGAAATACCAGCGGCGTGTCCACCATGCTTGTATCATATTACTCACATCTCGTTACTTAAGTCACTTTAAACAAACCACCAATGTATAAAGTCTATGTTTAAACCAATTGTCAAAAGTCCTTGTATAAATAATATCGAATGTTAATAGTCCAAATGTAGTCAAGTAAGGTGTAGCAAATGTATGTCTGGTAAGTAATGTGTTGTTACATAAACCAAATGTAAGAATGTACAAAACAAAGTATTTTGAATATATCAAAAAGTTATGTTTTGCAAAGTAATGCATGTTACATTGATACAAACACTTATATGGTATACATTTAAGCCTTGAGACAGTCGGATAACCCTAAGTCAAGGTTATCAAAAAAAATGTTTTCGGATTCAGTCATTCCTTACATCCAAACAAACCTGGGATGTCAGGAATGGGATTTGTCAAGTCCTATGGTACCAGTACTTACTACCGAGCGGTGTAGCTAATGTTAATGAACGTATATAAGTCTCGTTTGTGCAAACCAAATGTTATAGCAATTGTATACATGTCATATGAAAACAATGTACTAAGTATGCTAAGTTAACATACAAAGCAGAAAAGTCATGTAAATCAATGTGCTAGCATGCTATCAGTCAACATACATAGCAGAAATGTAAAGTAAAACAATGTAGAGTAAGTATGCTCACAATGGACATACATAGCATGAAATGTAATGTAAAATGATGTACTAAGTATGCACAGAATGGACATACATAGCATAAAATATAATGAAATCATGTACTATAAATGTACTAATGAACATAGCAAGTATATGATGTGAAAACAGGAAAGCATGAAAGTAACAAGTAGGCACATGTGTTTCACCCCAAAATAGTTTGAAAACAGTAAAAGAGGGGTCTATGTACTCACTTGAGATTGCTTAGTAGTCCTTGAGTAACAACCAAACAATGCTAGAGATCACGGATATCAAACGGCACCTAATATAGGTAACTATGTTAATAAACCGGACCTATATTGGAGGATTGGATAGAATGAGGGTTCGTAAACCAAACGAGTATGGAGACTCGTGTAATATGGTTTAACAAAGCCTACATACTAAATGAAACCTAACCTAAGTGCTTATGACCCATTACGACCCGTTTAGGTAGCTTATGCTACTTTAACGCGTCGTTCGCGTGAAACGCGTTCGGACCGCCTAACCAGTCCTATGATAAGTAAAATATGCCTTAACATGTCTAATATTGTTGCCAAATCAGTTTAGATACCAAAAGTTATGTTACATATGCTTAAAATGAATTTTGGTGTAAAAAGGGCATTTTGGTAATTTACCTAAGGCATATAAACTACCTATCATACAACTAACTAAACGTCGTGACCATAAGGTATAACCTCGGAAGGTTATTCCCTATACACCATGGTCACCTAAGGTATTTGGTCGGATCCTAATGATCGACCAAATGGGTCGGGTTCGAAGGTATAAGCGATTTATTAAATCGCTTACCCTTACGACCCTAGACAACATGGTAATCAGTAGGCATAGTCACAAGGGACTATTACCATCGTGATTACGCTCACGTTGCGAAGTTCAAACGAACTTCGCATTGACCATAAACTGGTCAATGCAGAAAGTCAAACAAAGTTTGACTTTCGGACTCGAAAAGCAATAAAAGAACGAATGAATACTTACAAAGGGTCCCCGAAAGCTTTGATTTCTCAAATATTCTCAGGTATGAAGTGGATTTCACTTCAACTTAGAGAAATTTCAAGAAATCAAGTGGGTTTTGCAATTGGGGGGTGTGGGTATTTATAGATGTAGTGGAACCGTTAAGATCGTTCCTCGTTATCCGAGATTCTATCACAGCCGTACACCTCGTGCCCATAGTTTTGCAATACTATGGGTGCTCTCAAAACCAGCACATGGTATTGAAAAAGTTATAAAATAGCCCCTAAACTTCAAGTTAAGTGCTGAAAATGGACCTGCAAGTGCAAAAATGGTGTTTCTGCCCTGATGAGGTGCTCGCGTAGCGCCACTGGAAATGCATAAGTTGCTCGCGCTACGCTAGCATGTGCCAGATTCAGAAAAGTTTCAAAAATGGCAGAAATGGTCCCTGCAGCCTGTTTAAGCTATTTTCGATGCGTTTGAACCCCGTTAACCTCATTTCAAAGCTCTAAAATGAAGTTAAAGTATAGGGAACTCAAAACATGCTCAAAAATATCTAGGATGTCCGTTCGTTTGGTCGTACGTTTGCATTGTTCGGTTAATTACGACGGAAGTCGTAATGAACGCAAAAACGATCCAAATTAAGCAACGAAAAGAATTTTCTTATGCCGAACACTAAAATAAAATATTTTAATGCTTACATAAATTTTTGGATGTCCGGATGTATTCAGAACGTAAGATATGCGTGAAAATGCAAACTTGTGCACTTCTTGACACTTTTAGTCCCTGAATGACCCAAAAGTTTATTTTAGCACACCGAACCCCTCAAAGCCTATTTCTAAGCCATGTAAAGGATATTTATGGTATGTTTAACTTATGGTCATGTTCCGGAATGTCTGTTATAGTTCAAATTGGCATACTTTCGTAGTTTGTCAAATTTAGTCCCTGTAGGCGAATCAACTTGTTTTTGCCATACCAAAGCCTTCAAAACTTATTTCTAAGTTATGTAAAGGTTATTTGAGGTATGTTAAGTATATGTTGATGTTCCGGAGTATTTTTCGCATTAAACTGATTACATTTACACACCAGTTTGCGTATAACTCTCCAGAAAGCGATATAGAGTTTGAAATTAAATAAAAGTCAAAACATGAAAAATGTAAAACACAACCAAACAAACATTTAGATCAAATAACATTGTTTTATAGATAATTGAACTGTTCACAATGATTACAAGCACAGATGTTACAGTTACCGCGTACATCTAAAGGTCATGATGCTATTTGGGTTGTTATCGATCGATTAAAGAAGTCAGCTCATTTTATTCTGATTCGCGAGGATCTATCTGCTGATAAACTTGCAAAGATTTATGTTGATGAGGTTGTATCACAACATGGTGTTCCTTTGGATATCATATCTGATCGTGATGCTCGATTTTCATCTCATTTTTGGAAGACCATGCAATCTGCTATGGGAACCCAACTAAATCTAAGCACTACTTATCATCCCCAAACAGATGGATAATCTGAGAGGACGATTCAAACTTTGGAGGATATGCTTAGAGCATGTGTGATAGACTTTGGTGGTAATTAGGATTCTCATCTTCCATTGATCGAGTTCTCTTACAACAATAGTTATCATGCTAGTATTAATATGGTGCCATTTGAAGCTCTCTACGGTCGAAAATGTCGTTCACCTGTCTGTTGGAATGAGATCGGTGAAGCTCAGCTTACTGGACCTGAGCTCATTCTGGAAACAACGGACAAAATCAAGAAAATTCACGATAATCTTGTGACACCTAGAAGCCGTCAAAAGAGTTATGCGGATATGCGATGCAAGCCCTTAGAATTTCAAGTCGGAGACCATGTCCTACTCAAGGTGTCACCTTGGAAGGGAGTGGTGAGATTTGGAAAGGTTTCCTATCGATTAGAGCTACCTCCAGAGCTTGGAAATATTCATCCGACTTTTTACGTGTCCAATTTGCGAAAATGTTTAGCTGATGCTAATCTTCACATTCCACTCGACGAAATTCATGTTGATGAAACGATGCACTTTGTCGAGAAACCGGTGGAGATAACGGACCGCGCAATCAAACAGTTGAAGAACAAACAGATTCGATTGGTCAAGGTTCGCTGGGAATCCAAATGTGGCCCAGAGTTTAATTGGGGATGTGAGGAACAAATGAAGGCGAAATATCCGAAATTGTTCTCACAAGTTTCCTCTAGTTAAAATTCCGGGACGAAATTTCCTAAATTAGGGGAGACTGTGACAACTGTGCTCTGTAATCAATGTACAATGTAAAACAATGTTAATTATCAATAAAACAATGTGCTTTGGTGTTATTATGTATTTATATTTTATGATTTTACAATTCGATTCGAGTTCGATTTCAAGCTTTAAATCGCTTTCTGGAAGGTTATGTGCAAACTGGTGCGTAAACGCAGTCAGTTTAATGCGACAAACACTCTGGAATAGTGACATAGGCTTAACATACCCTAAATAACCTTCACATAACTTAGAAATAAGTTTTGGATGGTTTGGTGTGTGAAAACAAGTTTATTCGATCGCAGGGACTATTTGTGTCAAACTGCGAAACTATACCGATTTGTATGGTAACGAATATTCTGGAACTTGATCATAAGTTAAACATACCCTAAATATCTTTTACATAGCTTAGAAATAGGCTTTGAGGGGTTCGGTATGCTAAAATAAACTTTATTGGTCAATAAGGACTAAAAGCGTCAAAAAGTGCATAAGTTTGCATTTTCGCGCATATCTTACGTTCTGAATATATCCGGACATCCAAAAATTTATGTAATAATTAAAATATCTTATTTTAGTGATTGGCATGCTAAATTTCCATTCGTCGCTTAATTTGGATAGATTTTGCGTCCGTTACGACTTTCGTCGTAATTAACTGAACAACGCAACCGTACGACCAAACGAGCCGACATCCGAGATGTTTTTAAGCATGTTTTGAGTTCCCTATACTTTAACTTCATTTTATAGCCTTGAAATAGGGTTAACGGGGCTTAAACGTGTCAAAAATGCATCAAAACACAACTTTCTCAAGTGTAGGGACTAAACTGTCAATTTCTGAAAGTTGCTGGTCTGCAAGGTCCTTATGGACCGTATGGGGATGGGCTTACGGTCCGTAAGCCATCATCAGCGCAGCAGTTTGCATAAACATTGAACCTGGTCTCTTGAACTGGTTTTGATGGTTTTTAACCACTGATTTTGCACTCTATGGGCTGGTTTTGAGTACCCCTTGTATTGCAATACCATGTGCCCACATAGAGGGTCAAGATCGAAGCACGTTATGCGAGAAACGATCCTAACGGTTGTGGGTTTCCTATATAAACCCACCATCTCATTCCATTTATGCTCACACTTTGTTTAATCATCTCTAAGTTGAAGTTATTACTTCATACCTGAGTTGTTTGAATCAAAACTTCCTAGCTTGGACCCTTTGTAAGTCTCTTTCGTGCTTTTTATGCGTTTTTAGCACGAAAGTCAAACAGTGTTTGACTTTCTGCTTTAACCAGGAGTTGGTCAACACAAAGTTCGTTTGAACTTTGCAACGTAAGCGTAATCACGATGGTTATAGTCCCTAGTGACTATACCTACTGATTACCACGCTGACTAGGCGTAGTGACGAGTCGTAGTTTCGGCCAAAATGCCTATTCATGCGTATTTTGTAACCAAACTACTCTTGGGTATCAAAACACTTTGTTTTGATATCAAAACCTATTTTCTAACTTAACTAAACATGTTTTAACATGTTTAGCTCATCACTTTTAGTCTTGTGCTTGTTTAGAGTCGTAAGTCAAGCGGTCTAAACCACCGCTTAGACTTTCGAACATGACCTGTTTGGTCGATCATTAGGATCCGACCAAGCATGTTTAGTGACCATAGTTGTATAGGGAATAACCTTTCGAGGTTATACCTTATGATCACTTAGTTTAATTAGTTGTATGATAGGTAGTTTATATGCCTTAGGTAAATGACCAAAATGCCCTTTTCATGCATAATTGGTAATTAAGCATATGTAACTTAACTTTTGTCACTTAAACTAATTATGTAACATGTTTAGGCATATAATACTTGTCATAGGACTAGTTAGACGCCTCGAACGCGCGTTTGCGCGAACGACGCGTTAAAGTGGCGTAAGTCACCTTAATGGGTCGTAACGGGTCGAAAGCACTTAGGATTAGGTTCCGATTTTGGATGTAGCCTTTGTTGAACCATATCACATGAGTCCCAATACTCATTTGGTTTCATTCTATCCGATCTTCCGATTTAGGTGTCTATTATTTGACTAGTGATTCGATTACTAGGTGCTACTTGATTTCCTTGGTTTGCCTGAGCTTCGTTGAGTTCTTTAGGTCAAGGATACTTGCAGTTCTATGTGAGTACATAGTTCCCCTATTTTACTATTTTCAATTGTTTTGGGGTGATTCATATGTGTTAAATGTTTTCGATATTTTTAACGATGGTTTCAAAAATGATTAATATGGTTTATATTAAACTAATAACGATTTCCATAATATGAACAAACTTGTTGGACGTAGTTACATAACGAATAACATTCATTAGTTTTGGCCGAAGCGACCAGTATTAGGTTATGGTACCATAGGATCTGACAAATCCCCTTATTAGACTGCACCCATGGTTATGTGTGGGTTTGGTGGGTAACGACTGAATATGTGATTGTTAACTTACCCTTTGGTGGTTTGGTAATGCGAGAAGCGAGATAGTCGAGTCACGAAGGTTTGGATGTTATTAGCGAGACGACCAAAAGTAGTTTTCACAAGTAAAACGAGGATGATTTAAACGAGTTAAACGATTTCGAAATGACTTAAAAGTTAAACGAGTTGGGTAAACGATTGGTTTTTGGTTAGTGTTTAAATAACGGGACGGGTGTAATGTGATGAAAACATGGTAGATACGCCGCTGGTACATCTTATATATAAGTGTTTTCCTCATATTACATACCGTGGCGTTATTTAGTTCACTTGGGTAAACGAGGTTATCACGATGTCACATAACGATGTTTTCGAGAAGATATAAACCATACGAGTTTTATTAGCGAGTTATTACGAGATGTTTTACAATTTGGTTTACTAAAACAAATGTTTTTGGGTTAAGAATCATGGCTACGAGGTTTTATAAATTATAACCCGCTTGATTTGAGTTGGTTAATTATGTTGCAATATTATACACTTTTCAAAACAAGGTTTTTAATAAGGTATTGCAACATGTAAACTAGCCATGAATCCAACACTCTTATAAAACCTATGTGCTCGCCAACATTTATTTGCGGACTTTGCTTTTACATATGTTTCAGGTGTTGTTGCTTGATGTTGATTGCTAGGATGCATGTTTCACATAGGATCTGGATGAGGCCTTAGTGACATAATAACAATGATAGTCGATGTGTAACTTGTTTGTTTTGTGTTAAGACAATGTAAATTACTTAACGAATCAATAAAACGAAACTTTTTGTATCTATGGTTGTGAAACAATAATTCTGTTACAACACTCCCCGATGTTTCCGCCACAATTTGTTGTTTTACGTGGTCGGGGTGTGACATGTTGAGCTCAAGAGTACAATTGCGCAAAACGGAGCTAACAGTGACGGTTCTTCCAGTGGCAACTTCTACGTCGAATGTTGATGGGAGGTTAACGCATTAACGGTTTTGGAGCCTTTCGAATTTGAACGATACAAAACAGTTATCGGCTCTAGTATCAAACAAACACGAAGCATATATACCATTTACGAGAAGCGTACCATTAACCACGTTGTTGTCTGCCTGAGCCTGGCGGGCGTTGATGTTGAGACTCGCCCGCGGGCTGCTTGCTGTGCTGGCTGCTGCTGCTGCTGGTGTTGTTGATGTGTTGGCTGCTACTACTGTGGCTCTTGCTTCACCACTCTGTTTGGGCGGATATTTGCGAAGTGGTTGGGATCTCCACACGCAAAGCAGCCTCTTGCGTGGGCAGCGGGAGCAGGAGCTGCTTGCTGGTTCCGGGGAGCTGGTAGAGCAGGAGCTTGAACTAGGGCTTGGCGAGGACCGGTACGGCAGTTAGCGGTGAAATGGCCGTACAGGTTGTAGTGAACACAAAACTGGGATGCGATTCCAACTGGGTGATGATAGGTACAACTAGGGCAGAGCGGGTGTGGACCGGTATATGCATGCTTGGCTGGTGGTGCATTGGCCACTGGCACCGCTACTTGGCTGCTTTGAGGTTGCGGTTGAGCAGGTACAACTTGGAGTGGAGCAGCGGTTACTACACAGTTCTTGTTGCTGGAGTTGCTGTTCTTTCTCTTGCGGCATGAGGACTTTGAGGCTTGTAGTGTGGCGGTTTCAGGGTGGGAGCAGTGGTGACTTGGTGAAGACTCTTGGTGCTTTTATCAAAGTAACCATCCCTAACTCGCTTGTTATTGATCTCGGCAGCGAGTAGGTAAGTCTCTTCGATGGTTGTGGTTTTGGCGGCTTGCACAAAGTCGACAACACTATCTGGTAAAGCACGGATGTATTTCTTGATGGTAATCTCGGGTGTGGTAACTTGGCCCGGACAAATGATACTCAGCTGCTTAAAGTGAGCAGTTAAACCAGCGTTGTCGCCACCCTCTTGTTTGATGTGCCAGAACTCGTCCTCCAGCTTCTGAAGCTCGTAGGGAGGGCAGAACTCCTTCATCATGATGTCCTTCAACTCATCCCACGTAAGCCCATAGGCTGCATCATTCCCTCGCTTGTTTCTCTTGGCAGTCCACCAATCCAGAGCCCTGGATTGGAAAACGCCAGTGGCATTAACAGTGCGAAGGTTTTCGTGAAAGCCGCTTTGGCGCAGGGTGACTTCAATTGAATCGAACCATTGAAACATGGCTGTAGGCCCGTCTTCTCCGGTGAATTCTTTGGGACCGCAGGCTTTAAAGTGCTTGGAGCTAAAAGTGGCTTTAGGAGAATCAGTCCTGGACTCTTCTGAGGACTTGTTAGCGTTTTCATTCAGCTCGCTGACAATTTGCGGAATGACCTTAGCCATTTGCTTTGCGACGAGTGCAGCGATGCGTTTGTCCTCATGGTTACGACGAGCGGAGCGAGCAGTGTGAGATCCAAATAACCACATTGTCTGCAACAGACATCGTCACAGGACTCAAACACAATTTCGATTAAGTCGAGTATAGTCTATTATCTTACCTAAAGCTACTTTATATAAAGCATAGGAACACGTCAATCACGTAATCACGTAGGCACTTAATCCACAGAAGAACGTAAGCACAGAGACACATAAGCACGTAGTCCACGTAAGCACAGTAGCACAGAGTCCATATAAACACATCTTCAGCTATATTTTGCTCGTAATGACCTACATATATTGCACGTATTCACCTATCTTTCACAGCGGCGTAAAGCGATCGAGTGTTGCGAGTGCGAGAAGCGAGTAGCGATTGCGAATAATATAAGCTATTTGTTAACGTTTTGAGATAGATGTGCAGTGCGAGTTGTTCATGTCGATCAAAGCGAACAACGAAGAGCGTATAAATCACCAAAAATCGATACGCATAAACAAACAATCACATAAATTTCATCAATTCCACAAAAAATCGGTAAATCAAAGAGTTAGCGGCGGCGAAATCTAGAATTGAAACACATAAAATCGAAGAGAGATTGTCTCGGCTTGATAGACTTTGACTACCCAAAGTTATTTGACTATTCTTAGGGACGTCGAGCACACGCTTTGGCCTAAAAAACTATGCTCTTTCACCGGCATACGGTGAATGGCACTCATCTTTTAGGTTATTTACGCAACTCGAGTCGTTGGAATCCATCGAGACTTTGGTGAGAGTTCTGCAAAAGCTAAAATATAGAGCAGAATAAGTCATCAAGATTCAGGTTTCACCCCTAACTCAGCGACTCCATTCCTGTTTGTGTGATAGAATCACGAGATAGATAGGGAGAATTGCGTCGAAGTATGGATTTCACTCCTGATTCAACGCAAATTCTCATGTTTATAGTGAAAATGCGTGTCGAACGAATGATTTGATCGAGAGTTTGCGGTTTTCACACCTAATCTCAACCAGATCATTCATTTGTGTGTGTTTCCAGCGTTCCTTTCCTAAGGCTGTAGTAGTAAGTGCGAGTTCAGCGAGTAGAGCGAGAGTATCAAGCAAGCTCGTGCAAAACCCCTACGGGGTATGCACAAGTCGGTCTGTTGGTGCTTAGATTATAGACTAGGTCGATTCTAAGACATTTGTCACACCCTGCTAGTTGCGGAAGCGTGTTGCGTCTGACGTAAGAAAGGTAATCATTGCATCCAATCATGTATCACCGGCTCAAGACTTGTTTCCTGAAATACATGTAGTTTTAAAAAGTCAACAAAAGTTGAGCGAGTTCATGCAGTTTTTGTTATCATATGTAATCGTAGTATTCATGAAAATGAAATCTTGTAATCATAGTATTCATGAAAATGAGATCTTGTAATCGTAGTATTCATGAAAATGAAATCTTGTAATCGTAGTGTTCATGAAAATGAAATCCTGTAATCGTAGTATTCATGAAAATGAAATCTTGGTATCGTAGTATTCATGAAAATGAAATCTTGTAATCGTAGTATTCATGAAAATGAAATCATGTAATCATGGTATGTTCTGATTCATTCATGGAGTCTGTTAAGGATCTATCAGTGGGTAGCGAGCCCCTGACATAATGTACCATAAGTAAATAACCAAACCGAGAACACTTTGTTATCATTTGGGATCACAAAAGCACTCCATGGTTAACAACTAGGAGTGGGGCGTGCCTCAAGCCCAAGAGATCTACACCTTTTGCACCTTGGTCACTAAGTGATTAATGGTTACTAATGTTATCATCCTACATATGCACATTGATCATGTTATCTACTACTCCGTAACTAACATACCAATAGTTTTAGCATGTATTTCCCCTCAATGTTTTTGAAAACAAAACATTGAAATCAGTGAAAGGAGGGACATGAACTCATAAGTTTGCGTTCCGTGTACTATGATATCGAAGTGAGCGTCCGTACGTGTCAATAACCTACATGTGTACTAATCTCGTTAAACACTAGGTCTTTCGGACCTCGTACAAGTTGTTCATCTTGAATTCTTTATTATGTTCTCGTTTGTCATCTTTGGAACAACTTTGAATTTTAGAGCGTTGATAGTTTACTCGCTCGATTGTTATGTATATACATGTATTCTATACGTATTGAATTATAGGTGAACGGGCTTCACCCTTCATATGTCTTCGTGCCGCGCACGCGTGTAATTGAGCCCTTGCTCATGCCATTGGGCCGAGCCCATGTCATCTATGTTATCGTATCTAAACCATGCTTTAATGTCATTGGGTCGAGCCCATGTTATCTATGTTATTGGGCCTAACCCATGTTTTATTGTTATTGGGCCGAGCCCATGTTATATTGTCATTGGGCCCTAGCCCATGTATTAAGGAATTTGGGCCTAGCCCGTTACTAGCTTTGATCGGCCCAATTCTAACTTTATGAGTCCATTAACATAATCTTGCAACTTTTTTTTTACCAAAATGTTACCAAGTAGTAAACTTTAAATAAGTTCATTTTTCCTATGAAAAATACTTGGTAATTTGTATAGTTTTCGACTTTCCGGATTCTTGTTATCGATCGTTTAGATATGTGCTCGTTTTAATGTCTAAAATATGTTATTTTAGACTCGACTTTGTAGTAACTTGTTCACGATGTCGATACGCCCAATCTGTTTTCTTCAAGTGTTATGTATTTCCATTTCGGCCATTTTATTTAATTGTCCGATTTACTAGCATTTCTTGGACCATGTAGAAACATGTATGTGTATTTATTTTGATCACCCTATAGGTATCTAGTACATACACATATAGCACATATTACATGCACTTGACAAGTTTCCAAAAAAAATATATAATTTTTACCAAAAATATATATACATATATGGTTACATTTTTAACCATTTATTTTTGTAAAAGAGAAAAATGCCCGGATAGTCCCTGTGGTTTCACCTTTTTTCACCTATAGTCCCTATCTTTCTAAAACTACTTGAATAGTCCCTGTGGTTTTCCGTTTTGTTCTCGGATAGTCCCTGGGTCTAACTTCAGTTACTTTTCTCTGTTAAAATGATGTGAAATGACAAAAATACCCTTTCCTTAAAAGGCCAAACCACAGGGACTATCCGGGCATCTTCTTCATTTTTATTTATAAAACCCCACCACCACACTTCATCTTCAACCTCCACCCACCATCACCCTCCTCCACCCTCCACCATCACCGCCGCCCCGCAGACGGCGGTGCCGCTGTCGCCGTCGTTCCACTGATCTCTTTTGGAAGTAACTTATGATAATGATTAATGCTAGACGTGAATTTAGGTACCTCCGAATCCACTGATCTCTAGCAAGAAAACAGCATGAGGCCTGTTAAAGGGGTTGGCCGTAAGCACCTCATTTAACTGCAAGATCGATAAAAAAAACTATATCACTTTAAACAGAAGAAATTACGAAAAGAGACCTGAGAAATTTGAAAGATTTAGAAGTATTATTGCCTTTTCTGAGCTGGCAGATGACAATGAAGAAGGAGGTGCATAACCGAGCAAGACTGAAACAGCTGCGCCTACTTCTGGAATCGAGATTGATTTGGACTGCAGAAGCAAAAATGAATGAAACTAGCTGTCATGAGGTGCCCTTAATTTTTCTTAAAATAATTACTACTGGAATGGTACAATTTCGCCATTCACACATGAATATACATGACCAATTGACTCATTTCATTTCAACAGGATATAGACTCATATGTTATTTAGAGTATTGATAGATCTACAAGCGAGTTGTGGGATTAAGGGATTCCATAAAAACATGTCAAACTATTACTGCTATAGGGACATTTACAAAATAAGAAATTTCAAACATCTTCACTTCTCAGCAGATGAGTGGATGACCCAGTTACGAGTCCAAATACTCGTGTTAATTGAGGTTAAAAAAACAAAGAATGTAGATTTTTGTCTTGAAAGTCTTGAAATAAGTTAATAACAATGGAACACCATTTGAACTTGTGCTACAACTGCTTTAATCTTGTCAAGGGGAAAGAGGAACGACGGCGACAGCGGCACCGCCGTCTGCGGGGCGGCGGTGATGGTGGAGGGTGGAGGAGGGTGATGGTGGGTGGAGGTTGAAGATGAAGTGTGGTGGTTGGGTTTTATAAATAAAAATGAAGAAGATGCCCGGATAGTCCCTGTGGTTTGGCCATTTAAGGAAAGGGTATTTTTGTCATTTCACATCATTTTAACAGAGAAAAGTAACTGAAGTTAGACCCAGGGACTATCCGAGAACAAAACGGAAAACCACAGGGACTATTCAAGTAGTTTTAGAAAGATAG
The DNA here is from genome assembly GCA_030545235.1 of Helianthus tuberosus. Lineage (NCBI taxonomy): Eukaryota > Viridiplantae > Streptophyta > Magnoliopsida > Asterales > Asteraceae > Helianthus > Helianthus tuberosus. Next base: position 55,270 of record JARYGA010025623.1, on the reverse strand, counting down.
GGACTATAGGTGAAAAAAGGTGAAACCACAGGGACTATCCGGGCATTTTTCTCTTTGTAAAATAATAAGTTTAAGTCCATAAAACTTATTGAATATTTAAGACTTAAATATTCTCGTTAGGGTTTCCAAAATGACGTTTATGACCACTAATCGCGTTTAACATTGTTAATAACCTTTTAATCCCATTTTTAATCGCGATTAGATTTTTAGAAAAATTCGCCATAGTTTCCCCTGAACTATGACGTTTTCCACGTTTTTCTAAACGTATTTTTAACACACTTTTATAACCCAAATCATCATCATTATCTCAAGTCAAGTTTCAAAACATAACTTTTCAAGTATAATCTCACATAACCATCCTCAAATCTTCATGAACTTATTTTATAAATCTTTTGAGTCCATTAATATATATATATATATTATTAATATATATATATATATATATATATATATATTGGCTTACTCACAAATTCCATGTGCTTATATAACCTTGTTTAGATTATACCACAATTTCACTAGTTTAAAAGTCATGCTTTTAAGTTCATTAACAACCTTATATTTTTCAAAAATCATTTTCATCTCTACACATAAAGTTCATGAAGTTGAAGATGATGATCTTACTTGATTTAAACATATTCATGTTTAAATCACACATATTTTTTTCTAGTGTTTTTTTTTTTTTTTTTTTGGTTATTTTTGAGCTTCAAGATGATTTTTCTTGTACATTTATAATAATATAACAAGAGATGTGATGTAGCGTGTGTTACGGAAATTGAAGATCAACACGTTGATTCTACGAATACCCGTGTAGTTCTTCCCCAACCCCCAAATTGCAACCCAAAGGCCACGGAATTTGAAGTGAAAAATTCAATAGTTTCAAAATTCAATTCTGATTGTTCAAATGACTAGAGGGACATATAAATAAGAACAGAAATTCGAAATGGGCCTAAAAAAGATAACGGGCCAAACACAAGCCTAAAAACAAAATGCCCAAAATACTTAAAAAAACATAAAAATGCAAATAACTAATGGAAATAAGCGTTTTTTGGCCCGGACGATGACCCAAACCGCCATAGGCGTTTGCAGCAAGATGGAGCTTGTTCTCACGTTCGTTTCGCCTAGTCGCACGCCCAAAACGGACCCTCGTAGCCCAAGTTAGAGTCATTTTAGTGAAGCCCCTTTTGTTACGCGATCTTGGGCCTCCAAATACAAGATGGCCCGCTCCTCCACACTTGGGCCCGCATCAAGATGTATATAAAAAAATAATGGATTTAAGTATCTTACTACTAGCACAGTGGCTAGGGTAGGAACTAGTGAAGAAGATGAAGAGAAAAATGAAGAACTTGAAGCTCCAAATGATGAGATTATGCTCCCACAAAGCTTCCATGACTTGGGCCTTCTTAGATCTTCATAATATGGTTGGAGGATGCTAGATTTATACTTAATTTGTGAAAGAAAAATGGAATTGTATAAATGTATGTGTGGCCGTAGGTATAGAGGGAAAAGGAGAGTTGTTGTTGCTTGTAAGTTTGTAGGGATTATGAGGATGAGTGGTGTGATGTTATAATAATTTATCAAGTCTTGATTTTTGTCAACAGATGATCTTTCAGGACCATGCTCCATCCATCAACTTTATCAACTTTTCATCAAGAGTATGGTGTGTGTGTGTGGGGACACTTTAGCCGAAATTATTGTGATAACTGGCACCAAACCGGTAATTTCCTTACACTTTAATTATTATTTAATGACTGCAATTATGTGCTTAAATGTCAACATTGACTGATTACATGCTAAAAAGGTGAATTCATGCACGTTGTATACTACAAAATATTGCTTTATGCATAAACGAGAGCGTTGCGTCAGAAATACTAGTAAACTCACCGGTAAGACACATTGTGTCGGCAGAACTGCAGAAAGCAGTCAGACAATAAAATTGGAGCCTAGGTGTAGGTCCAACAACAAGAATACATTAAAACCCAAGAGTACATACAAGGGTTTAATATATATACTCTCCGGAAGCAAAAATAAGCACTAAAAAGCACCCGAAACGCACTTTAAGTGCAGAATTTTATTAAATTCAGCTATAAATCAGCTTTGAGCACATAAATGTTATGCAGAATTTATGTTTTATTATCCAGAATATTTCCCTAAGTGTCGGGAATTGAAAGGGCTACAAAAGGGTACTTAAAAGACACTAAACGGTGAAATTTAGCACTTTAACGGAACAGTATCAAACCGAACAACCGGACAAAATCCGGAACGCAAAAATATTACTAGAAGCATAGTTTTATTATTTCTGAACTAGTCATGATCCCTGAACACCTTAACACCCACTAAATTATTTAGTAACTAACCTTTGTAACCATATACTTGGATAGGGATTATGAACCAACTAACTAGTTCCAAGTCTCATTTAGACCCTTCCCCCCCTATGCCTAAAAATCAGCCACATGCCTAATTTAAAAGATCTTATGGAGTTGTTTAATGGATTGTGCTTGTACTTTGGAAGACATTAGACCCCTTGGTTAAAGCTCATGTTGGGGGTTTTAAGAACAACACATTAGAACACCATCCATCATATTCACCAACACTTCTCAACACCCTCATCTCTCCTCTCCTTCTTCCCCAATCGGCTGAACCCAAGCACCCCACCATCATCATCATTCCAACTTGTTTCATCCATTTTACAAGCATACAAAGGTGCAAAGAGTCATACAACGAAGCTTGGTGCTCTCGGAAGTGGAAGGACCTTCTTTATTTGCTATTAACCACTCAATCTTCATCCTTGTTCTTCCCCTAGCTTTAAGCTAGTAGTAAGCACCTTCAACACTCTTATTTACTTCTATTTTTAATGGTTAAAAGACTTGTTATGTTGAAAATTTTGAAGAACACTAAAGAACAAGAAACTTGAACATAAAAGATTCAAACATAAATCTTTACATGAACATTTACATGATGAAATGTGGTAGTAGGATGTTGTAGTGAACATGATGTTGATTACTTGATGATTTACTCGTTAATATGGATGTTAAAGGTCGTTATTGATCACTAGACATGTTAACGGAACAAATAGAACATGCGTTAGAACACAATAAACTGAAAACAGCTTATGTCCACATATTTACAGCCAACTTCAGTTGGCTGTAACCAGATCGTAACTTAACAAAAACTTGATTTTCTTGAATCTATCACGTGTTATTATGAAATACGGTTCTAATGGCACTGGAATCATAATTTTTGGACTTCGTTTACTATTTTTAAAGACCCTTTTTGTAATAGCAACTAAAGCTGAGTTTTTACTGCAGTAAATGGACGAAATGTTTTTAGTCATAACTTGAGTTCTGTGTAGAAATAACTCATGAAATTTGTAATGTAGATGACCACTGATGTATTTGTAATCCTCCCACTGGAATTTCGTAAATCGGACTTACGATTAATTTTAAATAAATTATTCCATGGACTGCAGTCAGAAAAAGATGAATATGGTTACAGTTCGGAAAATGAATTTTTATAAAATATTGGTAATGAATTAGATCCCGAGATTTTTACATAATAATATTTCGATCGTTTAAGACATTCTGTAAAAGTTTGGGAATTTTTGGAATAAATTAACCATTTTATTAAAATCCCCGAAAACAGCCCAGTTTTGAAGATTAAAACTGAAACGACATAAGTAGTAATTTGCGTGTCTAAATGTCGGGTAGGTTATTTGAGAACAACCTAACGTGTTATATGTTAAAGAAAATGATATGCTACTTAGCATGGACACCTCCATTTACAAAGGAGCCTATGGCGAAATTTTCTGAAAATCCTAACACTTAGTAAATATTTTCTAGACAAATGTTTGCTAGTGTGTTCTAAACTATGCTTTTTGAATATAAATCTCGCCATAATGTTTGTAACAAAAATACACATACAACATACAAGATACATAATTCGGGTGCAAAATACAAGAAACTTATATTTATTTTTGAGAAAATAATATAAGTAAGACACATAGTTAAAAATATAAATTATTTTTAACACAAGAAAACATATATAAAAGACAGTGACTTGTACTTGTACGATACAAGACTAGTGACTAACGTTAAGAAAACACGTATAGGTCACGACGTTAATTAAGCAAATCCAGGTGAAGTTTACGACGCAAGGAACGCAAAGTTGTGAGTTCATGCTCCCCCTTTTCTTTAACTGTTTTCAGTTTTATAAGTTCGGGGGTGAAATACATGTATAAATGTTACAATGTTTATAAATGGTATGATACAAGAATATAAGAAGCACGCTTGGTGAGAACGAGTACCGAGTATGATGCGTTTTGAGAAATGATACAAGAAATCATGTCACGAATAGGGTACCATAAGCACCATTAATCAACAATATACCTAGACCGCAGAACAAAAGGTTAGATCTAACGGGTGCCGGGCAGCCACACTCTTGGTGAGGACGAGTACCGAGTAGTGCTTTTGTGTCTCAGAATATGCCAACTAGAAAAATGCCTAAGGTTTGGTGACTTCCTATGTCGTGTCACATGTTAATGGCCTTGCAACCCATTAACAATCCTGATACTTACAGGAATACTTTATTTACATAAGATTCATACCACCGTACACAAGTAAACTTGAATTATATATGAGTACGTGGGGTACACATGAATACTTGATTTATATATGAAAACTTGTTTTATACATGACACAAACTATGTTTTCATACAAAGTATACAAATGTGAAATACAAAAACTGCATGAATTCACACCAACATTATGTTGACGTTTTTCCAAAACTCACATGTATTTCAGGTAACTTGAAGTGGATGTGCGCGCGGCCTTACCCATGCTTGTGGATGTCGCTTATGTTTATCTTTAAATAAAGTTGTAAACTTTTAAGACAATGTTTTATGCTATCTCGTGATGTAAACGCTAACTTGTGTTTTCAAATTATGAAATGTTTGGTATTTGAAGATATTTTTACGAGCATGTAGTTTTTTTACCTTTCGTATGCAATGAGAACCTTTCATGATCACACCTCGTGCTTCCACCACAGAAAGGGGTGTGACAATTATAAGCCTAGAGATGTAGGTTATGGTAATTATATATACTTCTAATTTTTAACATTCTATTGCAATACATGTTGTACCATCAGCTTTATAGCTTTATTGTGTTGTATGGTGTTGTTCCATTTATTTAAGTTGTTGTACGGTGTCTCCACCGTGTCTACATATCTGTTCTCTTCTTTACAAAACACAGACAACTATGGAGAGAGAGAGAGACTAAGGGAACAATGGTGACGGCCGACAGTTTTCCAGCGAACCTCTACGGTTCCAACTATAGCGACGATCTGCGGTGACGATTCACGGGTAGATTGATGGTTATTGATCTAGGGTTTATAATATATAATCGGTTCCAATCGGTTCTGATTTAGGGCTAATGGAAACGAATTCGAATTTAGGGCTAATTGTAATGAAGTATGCTACATGGCGGTTACTGCCATCTGTTGCAGATGGGGTTCTCTCATGTACCCGGAGATCTTGAGTCCGCTGTTCCTGGTGATAATGTAAAGCTACGGATTTAGGGCTTGAGTGAATGAAGAGGAGAGGAATAATGGTATATATTTCATTTGTATTAAATTATATTTCCATTTTCTGGGGTTGTGTTTGAGCTGTTTTTTTTTTCTATTTTGAGTTTTTGTTGTTTATTTAGTATGCAAGTTATTTGAATATGAGTGATGATTCTTTGTTTTATGGTGTGATTAGTTGGTGTTACTATCTGTTGGTTTGATTATTTAGTATGCAAGTTATTTGAATATGCAGGATGCCTCTGTGGTCCAAACTTTTATGAAGGCTACTAGAACATGTGAAGGCTGACTACTCTACGGGCCAAAAAAACATGTATTTCAGGTAACTAGAAGTGGATGTGCGCGCGGCCTTACCCATGCTTGTGGATGTCGCTTATGTTTATCTTTAAATAAAGTTGTAAACTTTTAAGACAATGTTTTATGCTATCTCGCGATGTAAACGCTAACTTGTGTTTTCAAATTATGAAATGTTTGGTATTTGAAGATATTTTTACGAGCATGTAGTTTGTTTACCTTTCGTATGCAATGAGAACCTTTCATGATCACACCTCGTGCTTCCGCCGCAGAAAGGGGTGTGACAGATTGGTTTCAGAGCTGCGATTGTAGTGAACCAGGATTCCTTCTCGAGTCTAGTCTACAATCTCTAGGATCCTTTCACGAAAATGATTTTTCAAAGAGTTTTCATTGCATAAAACGTCCCGCGACATCCACTACCTGAAACTGTTTACAAAGAGTCTAGAAAAGACACTACGAGACTTAGGGTGCACTGGAGTAGCACTTATATGTGATTAAGAATTACTTGCAATTATGTGTGATAATTGACATATACATATACTAGAAGTAGAATGTCACAAGTATACGTGACTTTACCTAAGAACAATGGCCTAACTGAAGGAAGAAATACGAGGATGAAACGAACTGTGCGGACTGTGCAAGGAGTTACGTAATTATGGATGCATACATAATTATGGAATTCAGTGCGCAGAAACCATGGCAAGTCTTTTCACGTGTAGACTCCTTCAGTGCAAGCCTACTAAGTACTCTGCTAGAGTAATAATTGTTTGATGTCACTTATGTGGTATATACCTGTGAATATATATGCTACTACTGTCTAGTATGACGATATCAAACAAATGTTTAACCCTGTTGTGTTATGTTCCGTCAGAACATGGCACCCAGGAAAGCTGTGAATGCTCGCAATGATGATCAACCTCCTCCTCCCCCACTGCCAAGAACTGCTGAAGAGCTGAATGCTCTATTGGAAGAAAGGATCTCCGCTGCTATCGCCCAATACGAGGCAAACCGAACCCAAGACAGTGGCGGGCCAAGCAACGCTAGACGGAATGGGAATGGAGATTCATCTGGAGGCAACGCAGTTCAAGGCTGCACTTTCAAGCAGTTTCTCGACTGCAAGCCGATGAACTACGACGGCATAGGAGGTGCAGTAGCATTTGTACGCTGGACGGAGAAGACTGAAGCTACTATCCGCATGAGCAAGTGTACCACGGATCAACAAGTCACTTTTGCTACTGGGTTGTTTGTCGATGAAGCTCTGACTTGGTGGAACTTGCAAGCCCAAACCTTGGGCGATGATGCCTCTTATGGCCTAACTTGGGATGAACTGAAGGAAAGAATGAGAGAGAAGTACTGCTCCCGTGCAGAACTCCAAAGGCTGGAAACGGAGTTCTGGCACTTGACCATGGAAGGTGCTGATATTAATAGTTATACTCGAAGGTTCCACGATCTGTCGAGAGTGCTTCCCTACATGGTGACTCCCGAATTTAAGCGTGTTGAACGCTACATTTGGGGACTGGCCCCAGAGTTTCGCGGCATGGTAACTTCGGCCAAACCTCAAACAATCACCGAGGCTGTAACTCTGGCTGTCAGCCTTACTGAAGATTGTGTTCGTATGAAGAAGCTATCACTGAACCCAACAGAAAAGACCGAGACGCATGCTGAGTCGTCCGGCGACAAGAAAAGGAAACATGCAAACCTGAACCAAGCAACTCGCAACAACAAAGGTTTCAGCAAGAAGCGCGACACTAACCCGCCTCAGGAGACGAAAGCCCTTGCAGCCAAAGGATACCAAGGCACCATGCCTAAGTGCCAAAAATGTAAGTTTCATCATGAAGGAGCTTGTCGCATTCCAAGGTGCGACAAATGTGGTAGGTTGGGTCATCAAACAGAAGACTGTTGGGGAAAAGGAAAGAACCGAATGGAAATGGTGTTGGTAACAAGAATGGTAACGGGAAAAGGCGGAATCAAGGATGCTTCAGTTGTGGAAGCAATGATCATTTCATGAAGGAATGCCCAAAGGGAGACAATTCTCAGGCCCGAGCATTTGTGATTGGAGCAAAGTGTCACACCCTGTCTTTTGCGGAAGCGTATGATGTGTGACTAGCTTGTTATCATTGCATTCAATCGTAATAAACAACTACATGATCAAAACGATGTTCATCCATTCATGAAAATTTGAGTATTACAAACACTTGTTATTTAAGTTTTCAAAATACGACCTTTGACAATGTTACAATTCAACAAAAGTGGATGACATCTAAACTTGTAGTCTACTTCTAGTTACGACACTTGCGCCCAAGATCCATCCTGTCACCTGAAATACATGTAATTTTGGAAAACATCAACATAAAGTTGAGCGAGTTCATGCGTTTTTGTATTTCACGTTTTTATACTTTGTATGAAAACATAGTATTTGTCATGTATAATTCAAGTCTTTCTTGAGTACCCCACGTACTCAAGTATAATTCCCGTTTTCTTGAGTACCCCACGTACTCAAGTATCATTCAAGTCTTCTTGTGTACCCCACGTTTTAAATGATTGTTTATACAAGGACATTAAGGCACGTGAGGACATAGGGAGCATTAGTATATTCTCCTTTAAGGCATGTGAGGACATAGGGAGCATTAGTATTTTCTCCTTTAACTGTGTCGATTACCCTCGACTGTGTCGATTAACCTCGACTGCGTCAATTTCCCTTGACTGTGTCGATTACCCTCGACTGTGTCGATTAACCTCGACTGTGTCGATTTCCCTCGACTGGGACACCGAAGCACTCATGAGGTCACATAAGGACCATGAGTGGGGCTCGGCCGTACCCGTTAGATCTAACCCTCGTCCCTAATTAAGTATTAATGGCATCTCAATATCTAGTTTAAGCTCACATGATCTAGTATTTTCTAGGCTTTTCTTAAAGCTCATCATATTGCACTCACCAAGAGTGCTTCTCGTATTCTCAAATCATATTGCACTCGGTTCTCGTTCTCACCAAGAGTGCTTCTTGTATTTTTACCCTTTGTAAAAATTATAATATTTGTAACATGTATTTCACCCCCGAGAGTTATAAAACCAAAAACAGTTAGAGAAAAGGGGGAGCATGAACTCACAACTTTGCGTTCCTTGCGTCGTAAACTTCACCGGATTTGCTTAATTAACGTCGTAACCTATACGCGTTTTCTTAACGTTAGTCACTAGACTTGCGTCGCACAAGTACAGTCACTCTCTTTTGTATATATTCTTGTGTTAAAAATATTCTATATTTTTAACTACGTATCTTACTTATATTATTTTCTCTAAAATTAATATAAGTATCTCGTGTTTTGCACTTTGCACCCGAATTATGTATCTTGTATGTTGTATGTGTATTTTTTTTATGTTTATACTCCTCATGAGTATTTAGTGTATTTTTAAGTCTTAATACACTAGCACGTATAACACATACTATACACACTTAGCACAAAAGTTGGTGATAAAATAATATATATTTTTCTCTCAAAAATATACATATTTATATCCATTTTCATTTTTGAAGAAATCCTCATTTCTAATCACCAAAAATTAGGGAAACCTTGGTAATACTTTAAATACATTTTTAGGGAATAAGTTTCCCAAAAACTTATATTTTTCTAAGTGTCAAAATTTATAAAAATTTTGACAGAGTTTCCCCTAAAAATGGAGGTTTCCCATGTTTTCAAAACATGTGTTTATTTTCTTTTAAATCGTCAACAATCATCAACAACAATTATCAACAATAATCATCAACAATAATCACCAATTTCTCCATTTCATGAACTTGAATATTTACAAAAATGTGTAGTAACTTACTAACACATTTAGTAAGTCTTGTCATCTTTAAAAATAAGTTTAATTTCTTAAAAACTTTAGTTTTAAAGATCTTGAAGTTTCACAACTTCTAGTCAAGGTTTACAAAAATATTTCTTTGTTAAATTTTTCTTGTGACACAAGTGTCTACACACTTGTTTATTTATTAAAAATGCTTTTAGTTCCGATAAGATCCGGGTTTTAAACAAGACTAATATTTTTGCTTGGTTCTTCCGAAAATCCACTTGTAGATCTTTAGATCTACATGTTTAGAGTCTTATTTTACAAGGAAAATTATGTTTACACAAGTTCCAAGTTCATGGTGGATGATTTCATCATCTTTTATATTTCTAACACTTAACATACTACTAGTTCATGTTCTTGAACATGAACTAGTATGCGTAGATGATGATCCATCCCAACTTTTAATGACAAACAACATCAAATAATAACAACCATACAAGATTCACATGATTTACACACATATCTATTCTTTATCCAACTAGTTTATCTTTCTTTCAAGACTTTTAGTTTTGATCTTGTGTATGTTTGATTTTTAACCATTAAATCACTTATTAACCACTCTAAACAAGAACAAGATGGTGTTTAGAGTCACTTACTACTAGCTCGAGGCTAGGGAAGAAACTAGGCGAAGAACGAGTGGTTAATAGCAATGTAGTGAGGTCCTTGGCAATCCGAAAGCACCGGGCTTCCTTGTGCGTGATCCTTCACACTTGAATGTATGTAGAATGGTTTGATCGGAATCGAAAAGTGGTGGTGGTGGTGCCTTGGATCTCGACCGAAAGTTCAAGGGAGGGGAGAGAGGTGATCAAGTTTTGTGTGATGGTTTAAATGAATGTGATAGTCCTAGAGATATATATATTATTCACTTTAACATAATTGTCCATAGGATCTTATGTTCACTAGATATGGAACAAGAGGGATTATTTTAATCAACTATGTAAGAGGGTGTTCCCCCATTCTAACCGAAATCGTTGGGGGGGGGGGGTTTCATGGGTTGGTTTCTAACTATTTAGTTAGGTAATCTAGTTATGTTGATTAGGTGTTCAAGACTAGTTTCATGTGTGTTGTAATTTACAACGGGTGTTAGGGTACTCGGGGACCCTAACTGGCTTAGAAAAATAAAAACAATGCTTCTAGCATTATTTTGGTGTTCCGGGTAATATCCGGTTGTTCGGTTACATACCGATTCGTTAAAGTGCTAAATTGCACCTTTTAGTGTCTAATAAGTATCTTTCTTGTACTCTTTCAATTCCCAACACTTAGGGAAATATTTTGGATAATAAAACGACATTTCTGCAACATATTCATATGATTAAATGCTGAATTATTGCTGAATTATATAAATTCTGCACTTAAAGTGCGTTTCGGGTGCTTTTTAGTGCATATTTATGCTTTCGCAATGTCTATAAATTAAACCCTTATATGTACTCTTGGGTTTTAATGTACTTTTGTCATCGGACCTACACCTAGGCCTCAATTCTAATGTCTGACTGCTTTCTGCAGTTCTGTTGACACAGTGTGTCTTACCGGTGAGTTTACTAATATTTTTGACGCAACGCTATCATAACGTAATTCTTGTAGCATATATCATGCATGAATTCACTTGTATGGAATTCAGAAATTTATTTGTCTGGTAAACCAGATCATGCACAGTCATTTAAGCATAAATTACTGTTCATTTCGTGTACGGAATGTACGAAAAAGTGACGGTTGTCACAGTCTCCCCCCGTTAAAAGAATTTCGTCCCGAAATTCAAGCGATGCCATCGGTCGCAGGGGAGTTGTGAAACCAATATGGTCACTTAGATTCATGATTTGTCTTTATGTTCCCATGAAATCTCTGGGCCATGTCATGAATTCTATCGTACTCAAGTAAGTCGATCATGACTTTTTCTGTATCTTGTGGACTCTTGGTCCATAACCTCAGCAGGTTTCTATAGTATCACGGACTCTAGGTCCAAAACCTCAACAGGTTTCTATAGTAATTCTTGTCGTTTGTCATTGACGTGAATCTTATTTGTGGAAACAACGACTGTTCCTTGAGTCAGACTCCTCTAACGATTAGACACATGAATGTGTCGCGATCACTACTGATCTTTTTCTGGGAGTTTTATCTTGTGAACAATGGTTCTGATCCCTACACTGGGGATTCAGCCTTTTTGTTTTCCAAACCACATTACGCCTTCTCTAGGCGAGGCTCTCATTAAGCCATAAATTTTGTCTCAAATCCTTACGACTTCTACCGCTCATCGGCGTAATTTTTCTGTATTTTGCGGGCTGTCTCGGTATGATCACATATCTGAACGATCTTGCCTCTAGTTTTCCTGGGCCTACTCGGGCCAGTAGATTGTTTATTCCCGGTCTCTGATCAACACGACGGGGATCGATTTACTAAGTTTCGTCTGAAACTTCGCACGAAGCGGTACTGTTGTAGGAAAACTCTACTAAGGGCAAGTGAGTGTTCCGACTTTTTATCGAAGTTTATCACACAAGCACGTATCGTGTTCATACAGTCTGCATCATTCAGCAGCTCAGTTCATATTCGAGTTCTTATGATCATCGGTGTGCTGCAACCCCTGTGATTAGTACAGATCGTGTAGCGTTTTCTTTCAAGTAATGACGTCCAGTTGCGGCGCGCAATCACTGTATCTATCTCAAGGTCTCTTCTCATGATTCCTTAATCAATGTGCCGCGTATGCAAGGTCGTGGTCTCGTTGCATCGACGTACAATCGAGATTTTGTCGAGAGGCGTCACTTCATTGCAACTCTAGCTCTTTAGCTCTTGGTTGCAGGGTTGGCTTGAATCTCGTTCTTATTCATCATGTACCTTAAAGTTTTCACTTCGCGAATTCGAAATCCGCTTTTCGTTATTACAGCATATAACTGTTCTCTTCTCTAAGAGTTGCAAGGTAAATTGCAGCTGTTGCTCACGACCTTCCTTGGTCGTTGGCCATATAAGTATGTAGTCAATAAGTATATGACTTATCCAGGTATGGCTTACACGTTCGATTCATGAGGTCCATGAACATTGTCGATGCATGTGTTAAGCCAAATGATGCGACAAGGAACTCGTAATGCTTGAAGCGAGTCCTAAAGGTCGTTTTAGGAACGTTTCCTTCTGGTATTCACAGTGGAGGACCTCTTGTCCTCAAGTTGATCTTTGAGTGGTAAATGGAACCTTACGATTGGCTCATTTGTGTCATCATTCCCTGGCAAAGGATTCTGATCCTCAATTTTCTGAAGTTTAAGTAAAGTGGAGACTACCAACTTTCTCCTTGTCTCCTTATCTAAGGATGTTATGTCCTTAATTTCCTCTGTCTAGCAGCTCTTGCAGTTATATCAGAGGTTCATGCTTCGCTGGTGAAGTTAGTCGGTATGGCGTCATTCGTCACTGGTGCTGCTCCTGGCACGCGATTTATTCTGAACTCTTCTCGTCGCTACAGAGAGGCGTTCCTGGCAAGTCTTCTGAAAAGGCTACTGGGACTTCTTCCATCACGGGGATGTTCTCAGGCTCTGCAGTCTACTCGGAGGCGTTTCTATGCCTCTTCGACCAATGAGGGATGTCGTAGATATGTCGCCTTGTGGGGTCTAACATCCTTGCACCTATTGCAGGAAAGTTGGGTTTCATCATCCGCAAGAGGGATGCGTCTGATTTTCTTATATCGAACGACTTCAGCTGTATACTTGGATTTCTGATCCATGTTGCCTTTCATATTATGACTTCGCGAGTCAATGGTAACAGAAGGTTCCGGCCTTCTGAGTCCCTAAATACAATCCTTAATCGCTTCGACTGTTTAAACTAGCTTCCTATATGCCCATTTCTAAAGAATACTGGGCGTTTATTTTACTCGAAACTAGGCCAAGCAGTTTCTTATGTTCTAAGCATGCAAGGTTACAGTTGATTCCAGTATCAATTAAAAGTAGATGCATAGGGTTGGTTAATAGGGAACGTACCCGTAACCGCATCTGGATCCTGGCGTGCTTCACGAGTTTCGATCGTGAAAACCCTTCCTTGCTTGTTTCTTCCTAGGGCAATCTTTCCTAAAGTGCCCTGCTTCACCACATTTGTAGCAACCTGTTATTCTCTTATTTCTTCCATCTGGGTCCTTCGCCCAACAGGCATCCTTGCTGTGCCCTTCTTTTCCACACTTTCCGCACGTAGCCCTTAGACATCGACCTTCATGGTGAAAAGTGCATTCCCCGCATCTCGGCTTAGTCCCCGAGTATATTTTGCCACCAGCCTTATTAGTGGCTCCATCAGTTTTCCTGTCATGCGGCGGTTTCACTTTCTTTCTTTTGCCTGTTTTAGAGCTTCCATAGTTGACTTGGGTGCTCATCTTTAGGTTTGAGGACTTCCTCTTCTTGTTGCTTGACGACTCCACATGAGTCTCTTTCTTGTTATCCTCAGATTCCAAAAAATTTCCCGCACGAAGAGCTTCTTCAGTAAGAGTGACACTCATATCGATAACCTCTGCAATGGTTGAGGGCTTTGAGGTAGTAACCATGCTCCTGATCTGAGGTGCAAGTCCCCAAATGAATTGTTCAACCCTTTTAAATTCCGGTTTAACTAAGTAGGGGACGACCCTAGACAAGTCGTGAAATCGTTGGACGTATTCAGGAATCTTCGGTCCATCCATTTTCAAATTCCAGAACTCCACCTCAATCTTCTGGATTTCCGTCCTAGAACAGTACTTCTTTTCCATCATTTCCTTGAGCTCGTCCTAGCTCAGTGCATAAGCAGCATCTGCACCAAGGGTTTGAACCTGAAGGTTCCACCAGGAGAGTGCGCCATCTATGAATAACCCTGAGATATAGGTAACACTCTGTTGGGGCGAACAGTTACTCATTCTTAGAATGGAGTCAGTCTTTTCAGACCAACGAACAAATGCAACGGCACCTCCTGTGCCATCAAAATTTAATGGCTTGCAGTCCAGGAATTGTTTATAGGTGCAGCCAGTCGGAGGGTTATTTCCAGTAGTGCCATCGCTGTGCTTAGAGCGGAGGGCTTCATGTCGAGCAATCGCCTGTGAGATGCGTTCTTGCAGCTCGGCTTCTGTTCTTGGCAGCGTACTGGTGTTTGTGTCTCGCCTGGGCGGCATTCTCTTCTGCCAAAATGGTATGAAGTAGGTTAGACAATATTCCATAATTGTCTATGAGGTACATAACATCGTAAGCCATCATGTAATCTCCCAATTTCACATGTGTATATATAATCAATGTATGAGCGAGGAAACAGTTATTGAGCCTCCACATAGGCTTGCCAACTTGGCTTATTGTTTGAGATAAAATGAGCTCGAGGCTACATCGTCTCGGTCAGTCAAGTTTTAGTTATTTCCTGCTACATTGGTTTTTCTTAGCTCTTTGGCTTTACTGGTGCGTATACTTTCCCTTAGATGGGGTTGTCTGTGTCGAGGTGGTAGAGAGTGTGTCGTCACTGATTCTTCCTGAATGTCATTTCACCTCTCTTGCTTAAACCTCGTTTTCTCAGACGTCTCGTATGCAGGTAGATGTGTCAGTCACGAAGAAGGCTAAGACAGGCTTCCTACTTTCTAACGTGCTAAAGCACTGATCTATGTGTTGTTCTACCAGATGAAGGTGAGGACACCTATAGATTAATTTTGTATGGTTTTCATTAGCTCGGCCCGCAGAGTCCACCAGGATTCCTGTGCACTACAAGTCGTTATTACGTGGGCCCCCGTAATAATAAATTGTCTTGCACAGTTACCTAAATTTTCTCTCGTCCAAGCAGATGATCAATCAAAGAGGGGACACTACTGTCCTTATACCTCTTGTCATGGAAAGGACCTTTGCGATGGTCCACGCGCTAACATTCGTTATCGTTACGCGCGTATAGGCACGATGATTAGGTGGAATAGGAATAGAGAGAATTCCTAGTAGTTTGAGGGGCACCTTCGAGATGAATACTTCATCTCCCTTTTCTGGTTAAGCATATCGTCAATCTTGCTTCACATAAGCCGCAGGGATCTCGTCCCGTTGATTGAGAATTCGTTCAAGGTTGCCGCCTCTGCCTCGTCATCATCACCGTAGTTAGGCACCTTCACGATCGAGAGGGAAGAGCAGCCATCTCCTACGGAAGCAAGCTCAGCATCTTGTTTGGTAATCACTCCCAGCCATGAGCTTTGCAAAGGACGCGAGGTCGGTAGCTTCATCGTGCGAGTCACGTATAGTAATAGGAGTCAGAGTCGAAAGTATCTCATTCACGTCAATAATCATTCCGTACACTTATTTGTATGTATGTATATCAATAACATATATGCTACTTAGCATAATCAAGCAATTTAATGCATTATATCACGTATAACTCTCGTTTTTGGGGGGGTCATTTTGTTTTTGGCAAGTCTAACTCGTGTAGACTATGCTTTGGTTGGCACCTTATTTTAAAGGTATTCCTCACTAAGGTCCTTGCCTTGTCACTTTTTGAAAAGTGTCTGACTTGTGGATCTTGGCGCTTTCGTGAATGCAATGAAAACCTTTTTGTAAAAAGTTTTCGTGAGAGAACTCTAGCGATTGTAGTCTAGACTCGAGAAGGAATCCTAGTTCACTACAATCGAAGCTCTGATACCAAACTGTCACACCCTGTCTTTTGCGGAAGCGTATGATGTGTGACTAGCTTGTTATCATTGCATTCAATCATAATAAACAACTACATGATCAAAACGATGTTCATCCATTCATGAAAATTTGAGTATTACAAACACTTGTTATTTAAGTTTTCAAAATACGACCTTTGACAATGTTACAATTCAACAAAAGTGGATGACATCTAAACTTGTAGTCTACTTCTAGTTACGACACTTGCGCCCAAGATCCATCCTGTCACCTGAAATACATGTAATTTTGGAAAACATCAACATAAAGTTGAGCGAGTTCATGCGTTTTTGTATTTCACGTTTTTATACTTTGTATGAAAACATAGTATTTGTCATGTATAATTCAAGTCTTTCTTGAGTACCCCACGTACTCAAGTATAATTCCCGTTTTCTTGAGTACCCCACGTACTCAAGTATCATTCAAGTCTTCTTGTGTACCCCACGTTTTAAATGATTGTTTATACAAGGACATTAAGGCACGTGAGGACATAGGGAGCATTAGTATATTCTCCTTTAAGGCATGTGAGGACATAGGGAGCATTAGTATTTTCTCCTTTAACTGTGTCGATTACCCTCGACTGTGTCGATTAACCTCGACTGCGTCAATTTCCCTTGACTGTGTCGATTACCCTCGACTGTGTCGATTAACCTCGACTGTGTCGATTTCCCTCGACTGGGACACCGAAGCACTCATGAGGTCACATAAGGACCATGAGTGGGGCTCGGCCGTACCCGTTAGATCTAACCCTCGTCCCTAATTAAGTATTAATGGCATCTCAATATCTAGTTTAAGCTCACATGATCTAGTATTTTCTAGGCTTTTCTTAAAGCTCATCATATTGCACTCACCAAGAGTGCTTCTCGTATTCTCAAATCATATTGCACTCGGTTCTCGTTCTCACCAAGAGTGCTTCTTGTATTTTTACCCTTTGTAAAAATTATAATATTTGTAACATGTATTTCACCCCCGAGAGTTATAAAACCAAAAACAGTTAGAGAAAAGGGGGAGCATGAACTCACAACTTTGCGTTCCTTGCGTCGTAAACTTCACCGGATTTGCTTAATTAACGTCGTAACCTATACGCGTTTTCTTAACGTTAGTCACTAGACTTGCGTCGCACAAGTACAGTCACTCTCTTTTGTATATATTCTTGTGTTAAAAATATTCTATATTTTTAACTACGTATCTTACTTATATTATTTTCTCTAAAATTAATATAAGTATCTCGTGTTTTGCACTTTGCACCCGAATTATGTATCTTGTATGTTGTATGTGTATTTTTTTTATGTTTATACTCCTCATGAGTATTTAGTGTATTTTTAAGTCTTAATACACTAGCACGTATAACACATACTATACACACTTAGCACAAAAGTTGGTGATAAAATAATATATATTTTTCTCTCAAAAATATACATATTTATATCCATTTTCATTTTTGAAGAAATCCTCATTTCTAATCACCAAAAATTAGGGAAACCTTGGTAATACTTTAAATACATTTTTAGGGAATAAGTTTCCCAAAAACTTATATTTTTCTAAGTGTCAAAATTTATAAAAATTTTGACAGAGTTTCCCCTAAAAATGGAGGTTTCCCATGTTTTCAAAACATGTGTTTATTTTCTTTTAAATCGTCAACAATCATCAACAACAATTATCAACAATAATCATCAACAATAATCACCAATTTCTCCATTTCATGAACTTGAATATTTACAAAAATGTGTAGTAACTTACTAACACATTTAGTAAGTCTTGTCATCTTTAAAAATAAGTTTAATTTCTTAAAAACTTTAGTTTTAAAGATCTTGAAGTTTCACAACTTCTAGTCAAGGTTTACAAAAATATTTCTTTGTTAAATTTTTCTTGTGACACAAGTGTCTACACACTTGTTTATTTATTAAAAATGCTTTTAGTTCGGATAATTATGTTTAGAGTCTTATTTTACAAGGAAAATTATGTTTACACAAGTTCCAAGTTCATGGTGGATGATTTCATCATCTTTTATATTTCTAACACTTAACATACTACTAGTTCATGTTCTTGAACATGAACTAGTATGCGTAGATGATGATCCATCCCAACTTTTAATGACAAACAACATCAAATAATAACAACCATACAAGATTCACATGATTTACACACATATCTATTCTTTATCCAACTAGTTTATCTTTCTTTCAAGACTTTTAGTTTTGATCTTGTGTGTGTTTGATTTTTAACCATTAAATCACTTATTAACTACTCTAAACAAGAACAAGATGGTGTTTAGAGTCACTTACTACTAGCTCGAGGCTAGGGAAGAAACTAGGCGAAGAACGAGTGGTTAATAGCAATGTAGTGAGGTCCTTGGAAATCCGAAAGCACCGGGCTTCCTTGTGCGTGATCCTTCACACTTGAATGTATGTAGAATGGTTTGATCGGAATCGAAAAGTGGTGGTGGTGGTGCCTTGGATCTCGACCGAAAGTTCAAGGGAGGGGAGAGAGGTGATCAAGTTTTGTGTGATGGTTTAAATGAATGTGATAGTCCTAGAGATATATATATTATTCACTTTAACATAATTGTCCATAGGATCTTATGTTCACTAGATATGGAACAAGAGGGATTATTTTAATCAACTATGTAAGAGGGTGTTCCCCCATTCTAACCGAAATCGTTGGGGGGGGGGGGGGTTTCATGGGTTGGTTTCTAACTATTTAGTTAGGTAATCTAGTTATGTTGATTAGGTGTTCAAGACTAGTGTCATGTGTGTTGTAATTTACAACGGGTGTTAGGGTACTCGGGGACCCTAACTTGCTTAGAAAAATAAAAACAATGCTTCTAGCATTATTTTGGTGTTCCGGGTAATATCCGGTTGTTCGGTTACATACCGATTCGTTAAAGTGCTAAATTGCACCTTTTAGTGTCTAATAAGTATCTTTCTTGTACTCTTTCAATTCCCAACACTTAGGGAAATATTCTGGATAATAAAACGACATTTCTGCAACATATTCATATGATTAAATGCTGAATTATATAAATTCTGCACTTAAAGTGTGTTTCGGGTGCTTTTTAGTGCATATTTATGCTTTCGCAATGTCTATAAATTAAACCCTTATATGTACTCTTGGGTTTTAATGTACTTTTGTCATCGGACCTACACCTAGGCCTCAATTCTAATGTCTGACTGCTTTCTGCAGTTCTGTTGACACAGTGTGTCTTACCGGTGAGTTTACTAATATTTTTGACGCAACGCTATCATAACGTAATTCTTGTAGCATATATCATGCATGAATTCACTTGTATGGAATTCAGAAATTTATTTTTCTGGTAAACCAGATCATGCACAGTCATTTAAGCACAAATTAATGTTCATTTCGTGTACGGAATGTACGGAAAAGTGATGGTTGTCACACAAAGAACGCATGCGAGGACCCTAATGTGGTCACCGGTACGTTTCTCATTAACAATCACTTTGCATCCACATTATTTGACACTGGCGTCGATTATAGCTTCATGTCTGTGGAATTTAAACGCATGCTTGGAATAGAATCTAGTAGATTAGAAATTCCTTATTCCATAGAACTAGCCAATGGTAAACTTGTTGAATCGGGCGAAGTCGTTAGAGGCTGCTCATTAGAACTTGGTGAACGGAATTTTAGCATCGACCTCTTACCTATTCAATTGGGTAGCTTCGATGTAGTGGTCGTAATGGACTGGCTGTCCAAGAACAAAGCTGAAGTTGTATGTCATGAGAAAATCATTCGCATCCCTCTGGCGAATGATGAAACTCTCATCGTGCATGGAGAAAAACGAGACGCGCCTCTTCGAATCATCAGCTGCATGAAGGCACAGAAGTGCTTAAGGAAAGGATGTGTTGCCTTCCTAGCACACGTTATAAACACGAAGGCTGAGGAGCCTAAATTCGAAGACATTCCTGTGGTGAATGGATTCCCTGACGTTTTTCCCGACGATCTGCCAGGACTACCCCCGCAACGACAAGTCGAATTCCACATAGACTTGGTTCCAGGAGCCGCTCCTGTAGCCAAGGCTCCCTATCAACTTCCTCCATCCGAGATGAAAGAATTATCTACACAGCTCCAGGAGTTGTTGGATAAAGGATTCATAAGGCCAAGCTTCTCACCCTGGGGAGCTCCTGTATTGTTCGTAAAGAAGAAGGATGGAACACTGCGGATGTGTATCAATTACAGAGAACTGAACAAGCTCACTATCAAGAATCGGTATCCATTACCGAGGATTGATGACTTATTTGATCAGCTACAAGGATCAAGCTACTACTCCAAGATCGATCTTCGATCTGGATACCATCAATTAAGGATACATGAGGAAAGCGTACCAAAGACTGCATTCAGAACGCGCTATGGGCACTACGAGTTTCTTGTGATGCCATTTGGGCTGACGAATGCATCAGCGGTCTTTATGGATCTGATGAACCGCGTATGCAAACCATATCTCGATAAATTCATGATTGTATTTATCGATGATATCCTGATTTACTTGCGAACGAAAGAAGAACACGAGCAACACCTCAGAACTATTCTAGAACTACTAAAGAAAGAGAAGCTTTATGCAAAGTTCTCTAAATGCGAATTCTGGATTCGCGAAGTACAATTTCTTGGTCACGTTGTGAATGAGAAGGGCATTCATGTAGACCCGTCCAAGATAGAAGCAATAAATAATTGGGAAGCTCCCAAGACCCCAACTGAAGTTCGACAATTTTTGGGCTTAGCGGGCTATTATCGGCGATTCATCGAGAATTTCTCAAAGATAGCTCAACCGCTAACGACCCTTACTTAGAAAGACAAGAAATACGACTGGGGTTACAAACAGGAAGAAGCCTTCCAGCTACTTAAAAACAAGCTATGCGATGCACCAATACTTTCATTACCCGAAGGCACTGAAGACTTCGTGGTATACTGCAACGCTTCACGACAAGGTTTGGGTTGCGTGCTTATGCAGTGCCAAAAAGTCATCGCTTACGCTTCAAGACAATTGAAGGTGCATGAAAGGAATTACACCACACACGACTTGGAACTAGGTGCGGTGGTATTCGCCTTGAAGATCTGGCGACACTATTTATATGGTACTCGATGTACAATCTTCACAGACCACAAAAGTTTACAACACATATTCGACCAGAAAGAATTAAACATGCGCCAGCGACGTTGGGTCGAGCTGCTGAACGATTATGACTGTGAGATTAAGTACCATCCTGGAAAGGCAAACGTTGTAGCAGACGCACTAAGTCGAAAAGAGAGGGTTAAGACCCTAAGGGTCTGAGCACTAGAAATGACTATTCAAACGAACCTCACTACACGTATACGCGACGCACAACAAGAAGCCCTCAAAATGGAAAACCGCAGAGCTGAATACCTACGGGGTATGTTGAAATATATGGTGCCAAATGAAGAGGGAGCCTTATACTTTAAGAAGCGTATTTGGGTTCCGCTCTATGGCGGCATTCGAGAAGTCATCCTTAATGAAGCCCACAAATCGAGATACTCGATCCATCCGGGATCGGACAAAATGTATCAAGACTTGAAAGAATACTACTGGTGGCCGAGACTTAAAAGCGATGTTGCTGTTTATGTTGGAAAATGCCTAACCTGTGCCAAGGTTAAGGCAGAATATCAAAAACCGTCCGGCCTACTACAACAACCAGAGATATCCATGTGGAAGTGGGAGCAAATCTCGATGGACTTCATAACGAAATTACCCAGGACCCCGAGAGGGCACGATATGATATGGGTGATAGTTGATCGATTGACGAAATCTGTGCATTTCCTACTGATCCGAGAAAAAGACAGCACTGGAAAGCTTGCTGAGATATACTTAAAAGAAATTGTGGCATGACATGGAGTGCCAATCTCAATTATTTCAGACAGAGATGGACGCTTTGTCTCAAGAATCTGGCAATCATTTCAGGAAGCCTTTGGATCTCAATTAGATCTAAGCACGGCCTTCCATCCACAAACAGACGGCCAGAGCGAACAGACTATACAAACGTTAGAAGATATGCTTCGCGCATGTGTCATGGAACTGGGCGGCAGCTGGGATACTCATCTACCTTTAGTTGAGTTTTCCTACAATAACAGTTATCATACAAGCATAAAAGCCGCACCGTTCGAAGCTCTGTATGGCTGCAAGTGCCGATCGCCCTTATGTTGGGTAGACGCTGGAGATAAACGTATGGTTGGTCCTGAACTTGTGCAAGAGACAACCAACAAGATTATGCAGATCCGAGAATGCATTAAGGCGGCCCGAGATCGACAAAAGAGCTACACTGATCAAAAACGAAAACCATTACAGTTCGAGGTTGGAGACAAAGTTTTGTTGAAGGTCTCACCTTGGAAGGGCGTAGTCAGATTCGGAAAACGTGGGAAGCTGAATCCACGATACATCGGACCATTCAGAATATTGGAAAGAATTGGTACCGTGGCATACAAATTGGAATTACCGGAAGAACTTAATGGAGTACATGATACGTTCCATGTATCCAATCTCAAGAAGAGTCCAACACAAGAAAACGTGATCATCCCGGTGGATGAAGTGCATATTGATGACGCCCTCCGATTTACAGAACAACCCGTTAAGGTTACCGACTGGAAAGTCAACAAGACCATGAGGAGCACTGTTAAACTTGTCAAAGTACGTTGGAACTCTAAGCACGGACCCGAGTACACATGGGAACATGAAGACCAGTTCAAAGAAAAGTATCCCCACCTATTCAAGAAGACTCCAGCGAGAGTTAGTTCAGCCTGAATTTCGGGACGAAATTCTTTTAACGGGGGGAGACTGTGACAACTGGCACCAAACCGGTAATTTCCTTACACTTTAATTATTATTTAATGACTGCAATTATGTGCTTAAATGCCAAAATTGACTGATTACATGCTAAAAAAGTGAATTCATGCACGTTGTATACTATAAAATATTGCTTTATGCATAAACGAGAGCGTTGCGTCAGAAATACTAGTAAACTCACCGGTAAGACACATTGTGTCAGCAGAACTGCAGAAAGCAGTCAGACAATAAAATTGGAGCCTAGGTCTAGGTCCAACAACAAGAATACATTAAAACCCAAGAGTACATACAAGAGTTTAATATATATACTCTCCGGAAGCAAAAATAAGCACTAAAAAGCACCCGAAACGCACTTTAAGTGCAGAATTTTATTAAATTTAGCTATAAATCAGCTTTGAGCACATAAATGTTATGCAGAATTTATGTTTTATTATCCAGAATATTTCCCTAAGTGTCGGGAATTGAAAGGGCTACAAAAGGGTACTTAAAAGACACTAAACGGTGAAATTTAGCACTTTAACGGAACAGTATCAAACCGAACAACCGGACATAATCCGGAACGCAAAAATATTACTAGAAGCATAGTTTTATTATTTCTGAACTAGTCATGATCCCTAAACACCTTAACACCCACTAAATTATTTAGTAACTAACCTTTGTAACCATATACTTGGATATGGATTATGAACCAACTAACTAGTTCCAAGTCTCATGTAGTGTGACACCTGTGTCACTTCAACCATCAAACAAATTCCAAACCAATGAAATATTGTATTTCATACTTGGGATTATAAAAATATGTGTATCGTTTGCACATATCAACTTTTGGTCGATTTTAAGCTTTAAATCGCTTTCTGGAGGGTTATACGCGCTCTGATGCGTAAACATAATCAGTTTAATCCAACGAACACTCCGGAATAGTGAAATAGGCTTAACATACCTTAAATAACCTTTACATAACTTAGAAATAAGTTTTGAAGGCTTTGGTATGGCAAAAAACAAGTTAATTCGCTTACAGGGACTAAACTTGACAAACTGCGAAAGTATGCCAATTTGAACTGTAACAGACATTCCGGAACATGACCATAAGTTAAACATACCATAAATATCCTTCACATAGCTTAGAAATAGGCTTTGAGGGGTTCGGTATGCTAAAATAAACTTTTGGGTCATTCAGGGACTAAAAGTGTCAAAAAGTGCACAAGTTTGCATTTTCGCGCATAACTTACGTTCTGAATACATCCGGACATCCAAAAAATTATGTAAGCATGACTATATTATGCTTTAGTGTTTGGCTTGCCAAAAATCCATTCGTCGCGTCATTTGAATCGTTTTTCGCGCTTATGCGCATTCCGTCGTAATTAAGCGAACATCGCGTTCGTACGACCAAACGAACCAACACCCGGTATATTTTTGAGCATGTTTCATGTCCACAATGTTTAGGCATCATTTTAGGGCCTTAAAGTTGGCTTTACGGGCCTTAGAAGTGTCGGAAATGGCTTTAAACACGTGCAGGGACTGAAACTGTAAATTCTGAAACTAATTCTGATCTGTGACTCCCAGGCGGCCCGCCTGAGTTTCTGCACATGTTGAAGCGGGCCGCGTCCGCCTTCCTGACCAGATTAACTGCATTTAACAGCAGGTTCCAGCTGTTTTAACCACACCCACACATTCTCAATTGCCTAGTCAGCTGATAAGGATCATTTTTAGCTACCATAAGGTTCCGACACTTGTACGGATGCGATTAAGGCACGATATTCGACAAACGATCTTAACGGTTACCCGAAAACTATAAATACCCCATGCCCCCCATTGCTTAAACCACTAGAATTTTGATTTGAGAAACTCTAAGTTGAAACCATTGTTTCATACCTGAGATTCTTGAATCGAGATTAGCATTCGGGGACCCTTCGTAAGTATTCTTTCGTTCTTTTATTGCTTTTCGAGTCTTTCGAGTCTGAAAGTCAAACTTTGTTTGACTTTCTGCATTGACCAGTTTATGGTCAATGCGAAGTTCGTTTGAACTTCGCAACGTGAGTGTAATCACGTTGGTTATAGTCCCTTGGGACTATGCCTACTGATTACCACGTTGTCTAGGGTCGTAGGGTAAGCGATCTAATAAATCGCTTATACCTTCGAACCCGACCCATTTGGTCGATCATTAGGATCCGACCAAATACATTAGGTGACCATAGTAGGTAGGGAATAACCTTCCGAGGTTATACCCTATGGTCACATCGTTTGAGTAGTTGTATGATAGGTAGTTTATATGCCTTAGGTAAATTACCAGAATACCCTTTTCATGTATAATTGGTAATTAAGCATATGTAACCTAAACTTTTGTCACATAACTGATTATGTAACATGTTTAGGCATATAACACTTGTCATAGGGCTAGTTAGGCGGTCCGAACGCGTTTCACGCGAACGACGCGTTAAAGTAGCATAAGCTACCTAAACGGGTCGTAATGGGTCACAAGCACTTAGGCTAGGTTTCATTTAGTATGTAGGATTTGTTAAACCATACTACATGAGTTCCCATACTCATTTGGTTTACGAGCCCTCATTCTATCCGATCCTCCGATATAGGTCCGGTTTATTAACATAGTTACCTATATTAGGTGCCGTTTGATTTCCGTGATCTCTTGCATTGTTTGGTTGTTACTCAAGGACTTCTAAACAATCTCAGGTGAGTACATAGTTCCCCTCTTTTACTGTTTTCAAACTGTTTTGGGGTGAAGCATGTGTACCTATCTGTTATTTTCATGATTTCAAAGTATAATTGATTATACATGTTATTACTTATCTTTTGACAAACTAAATGACTATCTATGGTTTAAACACTGATTTCTCAGAGAACATAAAATAAAATGTTGAATTGTACTTATTTTATGTTCACCAGACCGATTGTTAGTATGATATAGCGCTATAGGATTAGACACCCCATTCCTGTTGTCATGGAATGTCTGAAACCAATTTGTTTCTCCATCCAAATAGGGATTTCCTTTGTGGTATCCTTATAGTCTCAAAGGTGTATTTTGATGCACTAGGTCTGAATGAATTCTTAAATCACACTTTTAAAGTATAGTTTAATATACTCTCATGTGTGGTATTGTACAAAACCAACATATATTTTGTTAATCATCCAAAGCATATTTTGATATGTTATTTACAAAACCAAAACATAGTTTAATATGTTACTTACAAATCCAGAGTATACTTTTAATATGCTAATATAAGGTTATTCGTTTAACCTTACATTTATTTATACAAATCACATTGGTTACACATTACATGATTTACATTGGACACATAAACATTTTGACATATTATTCAATACGTGGATGAACTATTGATGCGTGTTTGATGTTTATTTTAACCATTTGACTTTGACAATGTTTTGGAGTAAACTGGTTATAAGTTGTTGCTGGAATTGATTGTGTATATTATTGTTTTGCTGAATTTATTGATTTGGTTGATGAGTTTAATGCTTTTGGTAGGAATAAGTCACCACTAGTTGCGTTAAAACTCGCTTTTAGGTTGTTTATTCGCGATTCTCAATCTAATTGTTTGAACTTGGTAACAAGTCATAACACAAAATCAATTTAAAATCAGCTAGACATTAGTGTGCACCCATCTTCTTTGATTCGAAAGATAATTAGAAGTTGCTAGGTAATTCTGTGCATTGTTTGGTAGTTTTGAGCACCTGATAACTCGGGGTTCGTCTGCTTATTCGTGTTTCAGTCAGTCCTAGGATTTTGGTGTATCATCTTATAGCTTGCTTCACATCTAGAGGGTTGGTTAAGGGTAATCCTTTGCAATTTAATATTTGTGGGATTTAGGACCTTTAATTAGGCTTGTTTCCTTATAGCACTCCATCACACGTTTTGGTTGTTTTATTGGTCGGTTTTTAGGTTCTTGAGTCAGTGGGTCACTTTCCTTGCAATCCTAATTACTATAGGATTTATTCTCTTTCACAAGAGAGTGGTCAGTTAGAAACCGAAACCTAAGTCATTTGTCAAATTATTGTCTTCACATGTCATTAGTGATTCCTACCTAAGTGGTTTGTTCATCTCTCCTGGTTAAGTTCACCGTTTTTAGTTACCTTCGTATTCGTTAGGTTCGTTAGCTAGTAAATTTAGTTAAAATATTATTTAATTAATTCTAAGATAAAAACCAAATTTTCAAAATCAATTTAGAACTAGAATTGTGACAACGGTTTATTATTTAAGTTTGCCCATAGTGTCCACGGATTGATATCCGGTCTTGCCAACTACACTACACCGCGACCGGTGCACTTGCCGATTGTGTGTGGTTTAGTAGCAATTCCATTTTAAAACTTGTTCAAAATTAATAGTTGCATTTTCACACATTATTCAATACGTTTGGCAATTGGTTTAAACATAGACATCTTACATTGTTGGTTTGGTTTGAGTAAGTGATTAAGTAACGAGGCGTGTGTAATATGATACAAGCATGGTGGATACGCCGCTGGTACTTCCTATATATAAGTGTTTGTATGGTATTACATATTGTATCATTATCTAAATCATTTCAATTTGAGACATATAACATTTTATACAAATAACATACTTTTCACAAGACATTGTTTTACAAACAACTTATCTTATACAAACTCATTCTACATGGTTATTCATTTAACCATACATTATTCTCTTATTTATACATATCATCTGAACTTGTTGTTTTTCAAACGATTTACAAAACAAAACAATTTACAAGGTTCATGATTAAACTTTATTAAACAACTCTTTCTAAACTTACAAGTCATGAATTCTGTTTTCACAAAACCTATGTATCTCACAGGCATTTTTATGCTGACGTACCTATTTTTACACATGTTTCAGGTACTGCTTTGCAATGATTGTTGATACATGCTACATTTAGGATGGACTCGTGCCTTTGCGACTTTAAAACTTGGAAGATCGTAGTTGTATTTATTTGATTGTATTAAAACAATGAGTTCATTTATTCAATAAAACAGAATTTATTTATTCCATGGTTACGAAACAATGATTCTGTTACAACACTCCCCGACATTTCCGCCACGTTTGGTTGTTCCACGTGGTCGGGGTGTGACAGAAAAGTTGGTATCAGAGCCAATGGTTATAGGGAATTAGGTTATTAGTAATGCTTTGACCTAGTCTATAACCTTCCTAGGACCCTAATGCGAGTTTACTTGCGTTTAGTCATAAAACAATATCGTCTCCTATCCTTAGGCGACGACCACAACAAGAACATAAATTTCAAAACCGCTTTGAAAACTAATCATCTGTTCTAAGATGATTGATTACTAGGTTTTGAACCCCTTTGAATTTTCAAAAATCTCGTCAAGGTTTTGGGTTTTAAATAATGTGAACATGTGCAAACTGGAAGGGTGAATGCCTGTATTCTGGGTTTTCTGTCTAGGCAAGCACTTCGTATATATCTCATCAGACGCGAGACCAGTTGTGCTTACCTGGGAATTCTTGGGATGAGTGTTCACTTATAGGCAAGCATGTCTTCGCGATACATTATTTTTGATCCATTTACTTTGATTAATCACCGGGGTCGTTTGTTGCTTTGTAGTAACAAACAAATGACCACTACCCTTGCTTTCATCAGATTTGTTTCATCTCATTCTTTTCGTCTAATTCTCTCACTCGTTTCCTTTCATGTTTCCTCTTTTAGAATGCCTCCTTGACGTGACAATCAGATGGCGAATGCCGAACTGGCGGAAATCATCGCACAGCAAATGGCTGCTGCCTTCCCAAATCTTTATGCTCAAATGATGCAAGCCATCAACAACAACAATGCTCCATGCAATTTCAAGAATTTTAACTCAGCTAAACCGCTCAAGTTTAGTGGTTCTGAGGGAGCAACTGGGCTTCTTCAATGGTTCGAGAGCATTGAGAATACTTTCCGTCACGTTCAGTGTCCTGAAAATCGCAAGGTCGAGTTTTCTTCCAGTGTATTTCAGAAGAGGGCTTTTACATGGTGGAACGGGGTGATGAGAGACCGTGGTGCTGAGGTTGCTTTAGCCCAAACTTGGGCTGAACTTAGGGCTCTTATGATGAAGGAGTTTTGCCCTCGTCATGAACTGCGAGCTTTGGAGAGGGAGTTTGATGATTTGAAGCAAGACAGTGGCGAGCATCGAGCCTATACTGACCGTTATGAAGAATTGAGCCTTTTGTGCCCTGCTATGGTTACTCCTGTGGATAAAGCGATCGAGAAATATACTGATGGTCTTCCTGACCTAGTTCAGGATATTGTTACTGGCAACAACCCTACTACTGTCAGACAAGCCATTGAATTGTCTGCCACTCTAACTGAATCCCACATCAGGAAGCGTAAGCTGTTTCGGAAGGGCGACTCAAGACCATCTGACAAGACTGCTCAAGTTGAACCAAAGGAAGAACATGCTGAGGTGTCCAAGAAGAAGAAGCGCAATGCCTCTCAAAACTACGTTGTAACTGCTCAAGACAAACAGGTTGCACCAAACCAACCAGCACAACCTCGCAAAAGGCAAAACTATGTTGGTACCGCACCTTTGTGCAACAAGTGCAACCGTCATCATCTAGAGCAAGAGCAGTGTCATAAATGTACCCACTGTGGGCGGTTGGGACATTTGATCAATGTTTGTCGTTATGCAAATCAAGCTGCTGCAAACCCTGCTGCTGTTCGAGCACGGTTCCCTCCAGGGTCATGTTATAACTGCGGTGACCTTACCCACTACAGGAACAATTGCCCAAGGCTTGTTAACGCACCTCCGGCGCGAGGACGAGCATTTAACATCAATGAGGCAAACATGAACAATGATGCAGCAGTGAACAATTAGTGTTTTGTATTTCCTTGGTTATTATCTTTTGACACTTCAAGACAATTCGGTTGTTGCATAAATAAAGATTTGTTGTTTTTATTTCTGCAAAAAAAAATTATGTGAATGTTTGATGCAACCTTATGATGTCAACCCAAAGACAAACTACTCGTATGGTTCTGTCATTTTATGATCACTTGTGATCTCCCCAAGAACCTTAAACACTCGTTTCTTTTAAGAAACAAAGCTAAACTCTTACTGAAAATCCTTCTATCTTTATAAATGGGTCCTTGAAAATGATTAAAGTGCCAAATGAAATCCATGGATTGGATTTCCTAGGGTGCTTTAAATGTCCGTGCCTAAAGATAACAAATTAAAGAATCAAGTTAGCTAATTTTGTGCTTATGTGTTTTATTACATGTTTTGTGGTTGTATGCGATCCATCCAAGTCCTCATAGAATCTTCCATATCTTATATGAGGGATTCATAGTAGGATATCCAAAGTTACTATCTTAAATCCTTAATGGACTTCTACGTTGTAGTCAAGTCCCTTGGATTTTAAAGTATTATTCTATAATTGGACCCCTTGGGTGGTCTAGTTAAACAGATTGATTTTGAAAATCTGATTAGAAATATCATGTGATGATATAATTAAAAAGATCCCTTAAGTGGTCTATTTAAGGAGATCGTACGACGGTCTAGTTAAGAAGATCATGTGTTGATCCAGTTAAAAAGATCGTTCGTTGATTTAGTTAAAAAGATCCTTTGGTGGTCTAGACAGGTCGCTTCATGTTTATTCAAGTGATTTTTTTTCCTCTACGCATTATGAAATGAACTGTGCGGACTGTGCAAGGAATTACGTAATTATGGAGGCCTACATAATTATGGAAATTCAGTGCCCAGAAACCACAGGAAGCTTTGTCATGTGTTAAGATCTATAGTGACAAGAATAATGATACGGGAGAAGTCTTGGACCTCGACCAATGTCATTTATTCTTACACTCCCCAATTATGATTTCAAGCACACACAAGTTTCCTATAAGTCTTCATAAGAAACGTTCTTCTGTCCGTAGTTCAAAAAAATTCCATGTTGTACTACTACAAGGAGTTCACTTTGAAGGTTAGCAAATTCGCTAATATTCCTAACATGGCCCAGAGTTTTACTTAAGGGTTTAATGGATCTATTAGAAGGCGAAACCGTCACAGCTGTCTTCACAAGTTTCCTCTAGAATTAAATTTCGGGACGAAATTTCCTAAAGTAGGGGAGACTGTGACACCTGTGTCACTTCAACCATCAAACAAATGCCAAACCAATGAAATATTGTATTTCATACTTTGGATTGTAAAAATATGTGTATCGTTTGCACATATCAACTTTTGTTCGATTTTAAGCTTTAAATCGCTTTCTGGAGGGTTATACGCGCTCTGATGCGTAAACATAATCAGTTTAATCCAACGAACACTCTGGAATAGTGATATAGGCTTAACATACCTTAAATAACCTTTACATAACTTAGAAATAAGTTTTGAAGGCTTTGGTATGGCAAAAAACAAGTTAATTCGCTTACAGGGACTAAACTTGACAAACTGCGAAAGTATGCCAATTTGAACTGTAACAGACATTCCGGAACATGACCATAAGTTAAACATACCATAAATATCCTTCACATAGCTTAGAAATAGGCTTTGAGGGGTTCGGTATGCTAAAATAAACTTTTGGGTCATTCAGGGACTAAAAGTGTCAAAAAGTGCACAAGTTTGCATTTTCGCGCATAACTTACGTTCTGAATACAGCCGGACATCCAAAAATTTATTTAAGCATGAATATATTATGCTTTAGTGTTTGGCTTGCCAAAAATCCATTCGTCGCGTCATTTGAATCGTTTTTCGCGCTTATGCGCATTCCGTCGTAATTAAGCGAACATCGCGTTCGTACGACCAAACGAACCAACACCCGGCATATTTTTGAGCATGTTTCATGTCCACAATGTTTAGGCATCATTTTAGGGCCTTAAAGTTGGCTTTACGGGCCTTAGAAGTGTCGGAAATGGCTTTAAACACGTGCAGGGACTGAAACTGTAAATTCTGAAAATAATTCTGATCTGTGACTCCCAGGCGGCCCGCCTGAGTTTCTGCACATGTTGAAGCGGGCCGCGTCCGCCTTCCTGACCAGATTAACTGCATTTAACAGCAGGTTCCAGCTGTTTTAACCACACCCACACATTCTCAATTGCCTAGTCAGCTGATAAGGATCATTTTTAGCTACCATAAGGTTCCGACACTTGTACGGATGCGATTAAGGCACGATATTCGACAAACGATCTTAACGGTTACCCGAAAACTATAAATACCCCATGCCCCCCATTGCTTAAACCACTAGAATTTTGATTTGAGAAACTCTAAGTTGAAACCATTGTTTCATACCTGAGATTCTTGAATCGAGATTAGCATTCGGGGACCCTTCGTAAGTATTCTTTCGTTCTTTTATTGCTTTTCGAGTCTTTCAAGTCTGAAAGTCAAACTTTGTTTGACTTTCTGCATTGACCAGTTTATGGTCAATGCGAAGTTCGTTTGAACTTCGCAACGTGAGTGTAATCACGTTGGTTATAGTCCCTTGGGACTATGCCTACTGATTACCACGTTGTCTAGGGTCGTAGGGTAAGCGATCTAATAAATCGCTTATACCTTCGAACCCGACCCATTTGGTCGATCATTAGGATCCGACCAAATACATTAGGTGACCATAGTAGGTAGGGAATAACCTTCCGAGGTTATACCCTATGGTCACATCGTTTGAGTAGTTGTATGATAGGTAGTTTATATGCCTTAGGTAAATTACCAGAATACCCTTTTCATGTATAATTGGTAATTAAGCATATGTAACCTAAACTTTTGTCACATAACTGATTATGTAACATGTTTAGGCATATAACACTTGTCATAGGGCTAGTTAGGCGGTCCGAACGCGTTTCACGCGAACGACGCGTTAAAGTAGCATAAGCTACCTAAACGGGTCGTAATGGGTCACAAGCACTTAGGCTAGGTTTCATTTAGTATGTAGGCTTTGTTAAACCATACTACATGAGTTCCCATACTCATTTGGTTTACGAGCCCTCATTCTATCCGATCCTCCGATATAGGTCCGGTTTATTAACATAGTTACCTATATTAGGTGCCGTTTGATTTCCGTGATCTCTTGCATTGTTTGGTTGTTACTCAAGGACTTCTAAACAATCTCAGGTGAGTACATAGTTCCCCTCTTTTACTGTTTTCAAACTGTTTTGGGGTGAAGCATGTGTACCTATCTGTTATTTTCATGATTTCAAAGTATAATTGATTATACATGTTATTACTTATCTTTTGACAAACTAAATGACTATCTATGGTTTAAACACTGATTTCTCAGAGAACATAAAATAAAATGTTGAATTGTACTTATTTTATGTTCACCAGACCGATTGTTAGTATGATATAGCGCTATAGGATTAGACACCCCATTCCTGTTGTCATGGAATGTCTGAAACCAATTTGTTTCTCCATCCAAATAGGGATTTCCTTTGTGGTATCCTTATAGTCTCAAAGGTGTATTTTGATGCACTAGGTCTGAATGAATTCTTAAATCACACTTTTAAAGTATAGTTTAATATACTCTCATGTGTGGTATTGTACAAAACCAACATATATTTTGTTAATCATCCAAAGCATATTTTGATATGTTATTTACAAAACCAAAACATAGTTTAATATGTTACTTACAAATCCAGAGTATACTTTTAATATGCTAATATAAGGTTATTCGTTTAACCTTACATTTATTTATACAAATCACATTGGTTACACATTACATGATTTACATTGGACACATAAACATTTTGACATATTATTCAATACGTGGATGAACTATTGATGCGTGTTTGATGTTTATTTTAACCATTTGACTTTGACAATGTTTTGGAGTAAACTGGTTATAAGTTGTTGCTGGAATTGATTGTGTATATTATTGTTTTGCTGAATTTATTGATTTGGTTGATGAGTTTAATGCTTTTGGTAGGAATAAGTCACCACTAGTTGCGTTAAAACTCGCTTTTAGGTTGTTTATTCGCGATTCTCAATCTAATTGTTTGAACTTGGTAACAAGTCATAACACAAAATCAATTTAAAATCAGCTAGACATTAGTGTGCACCCATCTTCTTTGATTCGAAAGATAATTAGAAGTTGCTAGGTAATTCTGTGCATTGTTTGGTAGTTTTGAGCACCTGATAACTCGGGGTTCGTCTGCTTATTCGTGTTTCAGTCAGTCCTAGGATTTTGGTGTATCATCTTATAGCTTGCTTCACATCTAGAGGGTTGGTTAAGGGTAATCCTTTGCAATTTAATATTTGTGGGATTTAGGACCTTTAATTAGGCTTGTTTCCTTATAGCACTCCATCACACGTTTTGGTTGTTTTATTGGTCGGTTTTTAGGTTCTTGAGTCAGTGGGTCACTTTCCTTGCAATCCTAATTACTATAGGATTTATTCTCTTTCACAAGAGAGTGGTCAGTTAGAAACCGAAACCTAAGTCATTTGTCAAATTATTGTCTTCACATGTCATTAGTGATTCCTACCTAAGTGGTTTGTTCATCTCTCCTGGTTAAGTTCACCGTTTTTAGTTACCTTCGTATTCGTTAGGTTCGTTAGCTAGTAAATTTAGTTAAAATATTATTTAATTAATTCTAAGATAAAAACCAAATTTTCAAAATCAATTTAGAACTAGAATTGTGACAACGGTTTATTATTTAAGTTTGCCCATAGTGTCCACGGATTGATATCCGGTCTTGCCAACTACACTACACCGCGACCGGTGCACTTGCCGATTGTGTGTGGTTTAGTAGCAATTCCATTTTAAAACTTGTTCAAAATTAATAGTTGCATTTTCACACATTATTCAATACGTTTGGCAATTGGTTTAAACATAGACATCTTACATTGTTGGTTTGGTTTGAGTAAGTGATTAAGTAACGAGGCGTGTGTAATATGATACAAGCATGGTGGATACGCCGCTGGTACTTCCTATATATAAGTGTTTGTATGGTATTACATATTGTATCATTATCTAAATCATTTCAATTTGAGACATATAACATTTTATACAAATAACATACTTTTCACAAGACATTGTTTTACAAACAACTTATCTTATACAAACTCATTCTACATGGTTATTCATTTAACCATACATTATTCTCTTATTTATACATATCATCTGAACTTGTTGTTTTTCAAACGATTTACAAAACAAAACAATTTACAAGGTTCATGATTAAACTTTATTAAACAACTCTTTCTAAACTTACAAGTCATGAATTCTGTTTTCACAAAACCTATGTATCTCACAGGCATTTTTATGCTGACGTACCTATTTTTACACATGTTTCAGGTACTGCTTTGCAATGATTGTTGATACATGCTACATTTAGGATGGACTCGTGCCTTTGTGACTTTAAAACTTGGAAGATCGTAGTTGTATTTATTTGATTGTATTAAAACAATGAGTTCATTTATTCAATAAAACAGAATTTATTTATTCCATGGTTACGAAACAATGATTCTGTTACAACACTCCCCGACATTTCCGCCACGTTTGGTTGTTCCACGTGGTCGGGGTGTGACAGAAAAGTTGGTATCAGAGCCAATGGTTATAGGGAATTAGGTTATTAGTAATGCTTTGACCTAGTCTATAACCTTCCTAGGACCCTAATGCGAGTTTACTTGCGTTTAGTCATAAAACAATATCGTCTCCTATCCTTAGGCGACGACCACAACAAGAACATAAATTTCAAAACCGCTTTGAAAACTAATCATCTGTTCTAAGATGATTGATTACTAGGTTTTGAACCCCTTTGAATTTTCAAAAATCTCGTCAAGGTTTTGGGTTTTAAATAATGTGAACATGTGCAAACTGGAAGGGTGAATGCCTGTATTCTGGGTTTTCTGTCTAGGCAAGCACTTCGTATATATCTCATCAGACGCGAGACCAGTTGTGCTTACCTGGGAATTCTTGGGATGAGTGTTCACTTATAGGCAAGCATGTCTTCGCGATACATTATTTTTGATCCATTTACTTTGATTAATCACCGGGGTCGTTTGTTGCTTTGTAGTAACAAACAAATGACCACTACCCTTGCTTTCATCAGATTTGTTTCATCTCATTCTTTTCGTCTAATTCTCTCACTCGTTTCCTTTCATGTTTCCTCTTTTAGAATGCCTCCTTGACGTGACAATCAGATGGCGAATGCCGAACTGGCGGAAATCATCGCACAGCAAATGGCTGCTGCCTTCCCAAATCTTTATGCTCAAATGATGCAAGCCATCAACAACAACAATGCTCCATGCAATTTCAAGAATTTTAACTCAGCTAAACCGCTCAAGTTTAGTGGTTCTGAGGGAGCAACTGGGCTTCTTCAATGGTTCGAGAGCATTGAGAATACTTTCCGTCACGTTCAGTGTCCTGAAAATCGCAAGGTCGAGTTTTCTTCCAGTGTATTTCAGAAGAGGGCTTTTACATGGTGGAACGGGGTGATGAGAGACCGTGGTGCTGAGGTTGCTTTAGCCCAAACTTGGGCTGAACTTAGGGCTCTTATGATGAAGGAGTTTTGCCCTCGTCATGAACTGCGAGCTTTGGAGAGGGAGTTTGATGATTTGAAGCAAGACAGTGGCGAGCATCGAGCCTATACTGACCGTTATGAAGAATTGAGCCTTTTGTGCCCTGCTATGGTTACTCCTGTGGATAAAGCGATCGAGAAATATACTGATGGTCTTCCTGACCTAGTTCAGGATATTGTTACTGGCAACAACCCTACTACTGTCAGACAAGCCATTGAATTGTCTGCCACTCTAACTGAATCCCACATCAGGAAGCGTAAGCTGTTTCGGAAGGGCGACTCAAGACCATCTGACAAGACTGCTCAAGTTGAACCAAAGGAAGAACATGCTGAGGTGTCCAAGAAGAAGAAGCGCAATGCCTCTCAAAACTACGTTGTAACTGCTCAAGACAAACAGGTTGCACCAAACCAACCAGCACAACCTCGCAAAAGGCAAAACTATGTTGGTACCGCACCTTTGTGCAACAAGTGCAACCGTCATCATCTAGAGCAAGAGCAGTGTCATAAATGTACCCACTGTGGGCGGTTGGGACATTTGATCAATGTTTGTCGTTATGCAAATCAAGCTGCTGCAAACCCTGCTGCTGTTCGAGCACGGTTCCCTCCAGGGTCATGTTATAACTGCGGTGACCTTACCCACTACAGGAACAATTGCCCAAGGCTTGTTAACGCACCTCCGGCGCGAGGACGAGCATTTAACATCAATGAGGCAAACATGAACAATGATGCAGCAGTGAACAATTAGTGTTTTGTATTTCCTTGGTTATTATCTTTTGACACTTCAAGACAATTCGGTTGTTGCATAAATAAAGATTTGTTGTTTTTATTTCTGCAAAAAAAAATTATGTGAATGTTTGATGCAACCTTATGATGTCAACCCAAAGACAAACTACTCGTATGGTTCTGTCATTTTATGATCACTTGTGATCTCCCCAAGAACCTTAAACACTCGTTTCTTTTAAGAAACAAAGCTAAACTCTTACTGAAAATCCTTCTATCTTTATAAATGGGTCCTTGAAAATGATTAAAGTGCCAAATGAAATCCATGGATTGGATTTCCTAGGGTGCTTTAAATGTCCGTGCCTAAAGATAACAAATTAAAGAATCAAGTTAGCTAATTTTGTGCTTATGTGTTTTATTACATGTTTTGTGGTTGTATACGATCCATCCAAGTCCTCATAGAATCTTCCATATCTTATATGAGGGATTCATAGTAGGATATCCAAAGTTACTATCTTAAATCCTTAATGGACTTCTACGTTGTAGTCAAGTCCCTTGGATTTTAAAGTATTATTCTATAATTGGACCCCTTGGGTGGTCTAGTTAAACAGATTGATTTTGAAAATCTGATTAGAAATATCATGTGATGATATAATTAAAAAGATCCCTTAAGTGGTCTATTTAAGGAGATCGTACGACGGTCTAGTTAAGAAGATCATGTGTTGATCCAGTTAAAAAGATCGTTCGTTGATTTAGTTAAAAAGATCCTTTGGTGGTCTAGACAGGTCGCTTCATGTTTATTCAAGTGATTTTTTTTCCTCTACGCATTATGAAATGAACTGTGCGGACTGTGCAAGGAATTACGTAATTATGGAGGCCTACATAATTATGGAAATTCAGTGCCCAGAAACCACAGGAAGCTTTGTCATGTGTTAAGATCTATAGTGACAAGAATAATGATACGGGAGAAGTCTTGGACCTCGACCAATGTCATTTATTCTTACACTCCCCAATTATGATTTCAAGCACACACAAGTTTCCTATAAGTCTTCATAAGAAACGTTCTTCTGTCCGTAGTTCAAAAAAATTCCATGTTGTACTACTACAAGGAGTTCACTTTGAAGGTTAGCAAATTCGCTAATATTCCTAACATGGCCCAGAGTTTTACTTAAGGGTTTAATGGATCTATTAGAAGGCGAAACCGTCACAGCTGTCTTCACAAGTTTCCTCTAGAATTAAATTTCGGGACGAAATTTCCTAAAGTAGGGGAGACTGTGACACCTGTGTCACTTCAACCATCAAACAAATGCCAAACCAATGAAATATTGTATTTCATACTTTGGATTGTAAAAATATGTGTATCGTTTGCACATATCAACTTTTGTTCGATTTTAAGCTTTAAATCGCTTTCTGGAGGGTTATACGCGCTCTGATGCGTAAACATAATCAGTTTAATCCAACGAACACTCTGGAATAGTGATATAGGCTTAACATACCTTAAATAACCTTTACATAACTTAGAAATAAGTTTTGAAGGCTTTGGTATGGCAAAAAACAAGTTAATTCGCTTACAGGGACTAAACTTGACAAACTGCGAAAGTATGCCAATTTGAACTGTAACAGACATTCCGGAACATGACCATAAGTTAAACATACCATAAATATCCTTCACATAGCTTAGAAATAGGCTTTGAGGGGTTCGGTATGCTAAAATAAACTTTTGGGTCATTCAGGGACTAAAAGTGTCAAAAAGTGCACAAGTTTGCATTTTCGCGCATAACTTACGTTCTGAATACAGCCGGACATCCAAAAATTTATTTAAGCATGAATATATTATGCTTTAGTGTTTGGCTTGCCAAAAATCCATTCGTCGCGTCATTTGAATCGTTTTTCGCGCTTATGCGCATTCCGTCGTAATTAAGCGAACATCGCGTTCGTACGACCAAACGAACCAACACCCGGCATATTTTTGAGCATGTTTCATGTCCACAATGTTTAGGCATCATTTTAGGGCCTTAAAGTTGGCTTTACGGGCCTTAGAAGTGTCGGAAATGGCTTTAAACACGTGCAAGGACTGAAACTGTAAATTCTGAAAATAATTCTGATCTGTGACTCCCAGGCGGCCCGCCTGAGTTTCTGCACATGTTGAAGCGGGCCGCGTCCGCCTTCCTGACCAGATTAACTGCATTTAACAGCAGGTTCCAGCTGTTTTAACCACACCCACACATTCTCAATTGCCTAGTCAGCTGATAAGGATCATTTTTAGCTACCATAAGGTTCCGACACTTGTACGGATGCGATTAAGGCACGATATTCGACAAACGATCTTAACGGTTACCCGAAAACTATAAATACCCCATGCCCCCCATTGCTTAAACCACAAGAATTTTGATTTGAGAAACTCTAAGTTGAAACCATTGTTTCATACCTGAGATTCTTGAATCGAGATTAGCATTCGGGGACCCTTCGTAAGTATTCTTTCGTTCTTTTATTGCTTTTCGAGTCTTTCGAGTCTGAAAGTCAAACTTTGTTTGACTTTCTGCATTGACCAGTTTATGGTCAATGCGAAGTTCGTTTGAACTTCGCAACGTGAGTGTAATCACGTTGGTTATAGTCCCTTGGGACTATGCCTACTGATTACCACGTTGTCTAGGGTCGTAGGGTAAGCGATCTAATAAATCGCTTATACCTTCGAACCCGACCCATTTGGTCGATCATTAGGATCCGACCAAATACATTAGGTGACCATAGTAGGTAGGGAATAACCTTCCGAGGTTATACCCTATGGTCACATCGTTTGAGTAGTTGTATGATAGGTAGTTTATATGCCTTAGGTAAATTACCAGAATACCCTTTTCATGTATAATTGGTAATTAAGCATATGTAACCTAAACTTTTGTCACATAACTGATTATGTAACATGTTTAGGCATATAACACTTGTCATAGGGCTAGTTAGGCGGTCCGAACGCGTTTCACGCGAACGACGCGTTAAAGTAGCATAAGCTACCTAAACGGGTCGTAATGGGTCACAAGCACTTAGGCTAGGTTTCATTTAGTATGTAGGCTTTGTTAAACCATACTACATGAGTTCCCATACTCATTTGGTTTACGAGCCCTCATTCTATCCGATCCTCCGATATAGGTCCGGTTTATTAACATAGTTACCTATATTAGGTGCCGTTTGATTTCCGTGATCTCTTGCATTGTTTGGTTGTTACTCAAGGACTTCTAAACAATCTCAGGTGAGTACATAGTTCCCCTCTTTTACTGTTTTCAAACTGTTTTGGGGTGAAGCATGTGTACCTATCTGTTATTTTCATGATTTCAAAGTATAATTGATTATACATGTTATTACTTATCTTTTGACAAACTAAATGACTATCTATGGTTTAAACACTGATTTCTCAGAGAACATAAAATAAAATGTTGAATTGTACTTATTTTATGTTCACCAGACCGATTGTTAGTATGATATAGCGCTATAGGATTAGACACCCCATTCCTGTTGTCATGGAATGTCTGAAACCAATTTGTTTCTCCATCCAAATAGGGATTTCCTTTGTGGTATCCTTATAGTCTCAAATGTGTATTTTGATGCACTAGGTCTGAATGAATTCTTAAATCACACTTTTAAAGTATAGTTTGATATACTCTCATGTGTGGTATTGTACAAAACCAACATATATTTTGTTAATCATCCAAAGCATATTTTGATATGTTATTTACAAAACCAAAACATAGTTTAATACGTTACTTACAAATCCAAAGTATACTTTTAATATGCTAATATAAGGTTATTCGTTTAACCTTACATTTATTTATACAAATCACATTGGTTACACATTACATGATTTACATTGGACACATAAACATTTTGACATATTATTCAATACGTTTGGCAATTGGTTTAAACATAGACATCTTACATTGTTGGTTTGGTTTGAGTAAGTGATTAAGTAACGAGGCGTGTGTAATATGATACAAGCATGGTGGATACGCCGCTGGTACTTCCTATATATAAGTGTTTGTATGGTATTACATATTGTATCGTTATCTAAATCATTTCAATTTGAGACATTTAACATTTTATACAAATAACATACTTTTCACAAGACATTGTTTTACAAACAACTTATCTTATACAAACTCATTCTACATGGTTATTCATTTAACCATACATTATTCTCTTATTTATACATATCATCTGAACTTGTTGTTTTTCAAACGATTTACAAAACAAAACAATTTACAAGGTTCATGATTAAACTTTATTAAACAACTCTTTCTAAACTTACAAGTCATGAATTCTGTTTTCACAAAACCTATGTATCTCACAGGCATTTTTATGCTGACGTACCTATTTTTACACATGTTTCAGGTACTGCTTTGCAATGATTGTTGATACATGCTA
Organism: Helianthus tuberosus; assembly: GCA_030545235.1. NCBI lineage: Eukaryota > Viridiplantae > Streptophyta > Magnoliopsida > Asterales > Asteraceae > Helianthus > Helianthus tuberosus. Next base: position 13,550 of record JARYGA010025623.1, on the reverse strand, counting down.
CATTTAGGATGGACTCGTGCCTTAGCGACTTTAAAACTTGGAAGATCGTAGTTGTATTTATTTGATTGTATTAAAACAATGAGTTCATTTATTCAATAAAACATAATTTATTTATTCCATGGTTACGAAACAATGATTCTGTTACAACACTCCCTGACATTTTCGCCACGTTTGGTTGTTCCACGTGGTCGGGGTGTGACATGTAGACCCTTCCCCCCCCCCCTATGCCTAAAAATTAGCCACATGCCTAATTTAAAAGATCTTATGGAGTTGTTTAATGGATTGTGCTTGTACTTTGGAAGACATTAGACCCCTTGGTTAAAGCTCATGTTGGGGGTTTTAAGAACAACACATTAGAACACCATCCATCATATTCACCAACACTTCTCAACACCCTCATCTCTCCTCTCCTTCTTCCCCAATCGGCTGAACCCAAGCACCCCACCATCATCATCATTCCAACTTGTTTCATCCATTTTACAAGCATACAAAGGTGCAAAGTGTCATACAACGAAGCTTGGTGCTCTCGGAAGTGGAAGGACCTTCTTTATTTGCTATTAACCACTCAATCTTCATCCTTGTTCTTCCCCTAGCTTTAAGCTAGTAGTAAGCACCTTCAACACTCTTATTTACTTCTATTTTTAATGGTTAAAAGACTTGTTATGTTGAAAATTTTGAAGAACACTAAAGAACAAGAAACTTGAACATAAAAGATTCAAACATAAAGCTTTACATGAACATTTACATGATGAAATGTGGTAGTAGGATGTTGTAGTGAACATGATGTTGATTACTTGATGATTTACTCGTTAATATGGATGTTAAAGGTCGTTATTGATCACTAGACATGTTAACGGAACAAATAGAACATGCGTTAGAACACAATAAACTGAAAACAGCTTCTGTCCACATATTTACAGCCAACTTCAGTTGGCTGTAACCAGATCGTAACTTAACAAAAACTTGATTTTCTTGAGTCTATCACGTGTTATTATGAAATACGGTTCTAATGGCACTGGAATCATAATTTTTGGACTTCGTTTACTATTTTTAAAGACCCTTTTTGTAATAGCAACTAAAGCTGAGTTTTTACTGCAGTAAATGGATGAAATGTTTTTAGTCATAACTTGAGTTCTGTGTAGAAATAACTCATGAAATTTGTACTGTAGATGACCACTGATGTATTTGTAATCCTCCCACTGGAATTTTGTAAATCAGACTTACGATTAATTTTAAATAAATTATTCCATGGACTGCAGTCAGAAAAAGATGACTGTGATTGCAGTTCGGAAAATGAATTTTTATAAAATATTGGTAATGAATTAGATCCCAGTTTTGAAGATTAAAACTGAAACGACATAAGTAGTAATTTGCGTGTCTAAATGTCGGGTAGGTTATTTGAGAACAACCTAACGTGTTATATGTTAAAGAAAATGATATGCTACTTAGCATGGACACCTCCATTTACAAAGGAGCCTATGGCGAAATTTTCTGAAAATCCTAACACTTAGTAAATATTTTCTAGACAAATGTTTGCTAGTGTGTTCTAAACTATGCTTTTCGAATATAAATCTCGCCATAATGTTTGTAACAAAAATACACATACAACATACAAGATACATAATTCGGGTGCAAAATACAAGAAACTTATATTTATTTTTGAGAAAATAATATAAGTAAGACACATAGTTAAAAATATAAATTATTTTTAACACAAGAAAACATATATAAAAGACAGTGACTTGTACTTGTACGATACAAGACTAGTGACTAACGTTAAGAAAACACGTATAGGTCACGACGTTAATTAAGCAAATCCAGGTGAAGTTTACGACGCAAGGAACGCAAAGTTGTGAGTTCATGCTCCCCCTTTTCTTTAACTGTTTTCAGTTTTATAACTTCGGGGGTGAAATACATGTATAAATGTTACAATGTTTATAAATGGTATGATACAAGAATATAAGAAGCACGCTTGGTGAGAACGAGTGCCGAGTATGATGCGTTTTGAGAAATGATACAAGAAATCGTGTCACGAATAGGGTACCATAAGCACCATTAATCAACAATATACCTAGACCGCAGAACAAAAGGTTAGATCTAACGGGTGCCGGGCAGCCACACTCTTGGTGAGGACGAGTACCGAGTAGTGCTTTTGTGTCTCAGAATATGCCAACTAGAAAAATGCCTAAGGTTTGGTGACTTCATATGTCGTGTCACATGTTAATGGCCTTGCAACCCATTAACAATCCTGATACTTACAGGAATACTTTATTTACATAAGATTCATACCATACTAAAACTTGATTTATACTTGAGTACGCGGGGTACACAAGTAAACTTGAATTATATATGAGTACGTGGGGTACACACGAATACTTGATTTATATATGAAAACTTGTTTTATACATGACACAAACTATGTTTTCATACAAAGTATACAAACGTGAAATACAAAAACTGCATTAATTCACACCAACATTATGTTGACGTTTTTCCAAAACTCACATGTATTTCAGGTAACTAGAAGTGGATGTGCGTGCGGCCTTACCCATGCTTGTGGATGTCGCTTATGTTTATCTTTAAATAAAGTTGTAAACTTTTAAGACAATGTTTTATGCTATCTCGCGATGTAAACGCTAACTTGTGTTTTCAAATTATGAAATGTTTGGTATTTGAAGATATTTTTACGAGCATGTAGTTTTTTACCTTTCGTATGCAATGAGAACCTTTCATGATCACACCTCGTGCTTCCGCCGCAGAAAGGGGTGTGACAATTATAAGCCTAGAGATGCAGGTTATGGTAATTACATATACTTCTAATTTTTAACATTCTATTGCAATACATGTTGTACCATCAGCTTTATAGCTTTATTGTGTTGTATGGTGTTGTTCCATTTATTTAAGTTGTTGTACGGTGTCTCCACCGTGTCTACATATCTGTTCTCTTCTTTACAAAACACAGACAACTATGGAGAGAGAGAGAGACTAAGGGAACAATGGTGACGGCCGACAGTTTTCCATCGAACCTCTACGGTTCCAACTATAGCGACGATCTGCGGTGACGATTCACGTGTAGATTGATGGTTATCGATCTAGGGTTTATAATATATAATCGGTTCCAATCGGTTCTGATTTAGGGCTAATGGAAACGAATTCGGATTTAGGGCTAATTGTAATGAAGTATGCTACATGGCGGTTACTGCCATCTGTTGCAGATGGGGTTCTCTCATGTACCCGGAGATCTTGAGTCCGTTGTTCCTGGTGATAATGTAAAGCTACGGATTTAGGGCTTGAGTGAATGAAGAGGAGAGGAATAATGGTATATATTTCATTTGTATTAAATTATATAGCCATTTTCTGGGGTTGTGTTTGAGCTGTTTTTTTTTTTTTGTTTCTATTTTGAGTTTTTGTTGTTTATTTAGTATGCAAGTTATGAATATGACTGATGATTCTTTATTTTATGGTGTGCTTAGTTAGTGTTACTATCTGTTGGTTTGATTATTTAGTATGCAAGTTATTTGAATATGCAGGATGCCTCTGTGGTCCAAACTTTTATGAAGGCTACTAGAACATGTGAAGGCTGACTACTCTACGGGCCAAAAAAACATCATGAAATTTTCATTATGCCCTCATGACATGTCTGAATGCCTACAGAATCCACAGGTAAATCGAATAATGTAGTATGTTTCTCTTAGACAGTGGGGTATGGTGGGGCGGGGGTTTGGGGCATGGGTTGACATGTGGACTTCGAGGGGCACCGCTGGTCAATTGCATGTTGGGTCGGTATGGCGGGGCTTGGCTAGCCTGCGTGGGTTGGCCACGTGTTATAATTTTTTTTTTCAATTATTATAAAAATACACACAAAATTAAAAAAAACGAGCCTAGCCACCTATAGCCTAGCCAACCCAGCCAATGAGAGCCGGCCACGGAAGACCGCTAGGCCCGCCCAACGCCCGGGCTGAAACCCCCGCCCAAGGGGCCACGTCGAAACCCATGCCCCAACCCCCGGCCCACACCCCATTGTCTTATCTTTAGGCACACTGAGCACTTTCATAGTTCGGGCCCCTGGTTAATCTACACTAGCTTAATAGGAGCAGTGACAGTTTTCTGTGCTTTTAAATTTATGAGAATTTGTTTAGCTGTAAACAAATTCGTACTCATATTTCAGGTTGAAGTTGAGCGGGTTCCAAGAGATTTTGATATAAATACTTCTAACCCTTTCAAAAAAATGGACATCATCAGCATACTACCAGTGCATAAGGTGATGAATCACACTATTTTATGATTGCAACAGATCTTATTCGATTGTATTTTACTGGTCAGTGTCCATGTATTTGTTTTTTATTGCAGCAAGCAGCATGTTCGTCTGCCGATGGACGTTAACTTCTGGAATCATCAAAAAAGTTCTGGTTAAGGGAAAACTTGAAGATGCAGTTACCTATGGAACAAAGGTACAAAAGTTTTAGAAATAAAATAACCTCGGTTATGCATTTAAATATGCTTTAGATGACTTTCGACCCGGTTGTCCTATTCATTTGACTACTTTCCTTTTTATTAAATCTTTTAGCTTAATCTGTTTGACCCCTTAAAGAAGGATAATTCAAATCCACCTTTATATGTATCGGGTCAAAATTACCACCTCGAGTTCTATGGATTTAATTTGAAGAATGTTTATTAAGAAGTGCATTAGTTGGCCTGCCTATTACTCTGAGAAACTATACTTTCATCATTACAATGCAATGTTTTGTATCAGCTGCTAGCTTAAGAAAAAAATACGGTATTTATATTTCATTACAGTTTGCTTATGAAGAACAGGAAAAATCTACTGACTAAAATAATTAAATGTTGGCTTCACTGATTTGGCATTTATATTATTGGCTGTTAGTCTAGGGTATTTTAACTCTACAAATCAACTTCATAGATATTTTGGGAATCATTACAATATTAATAATAATATGAACTTTTGTATCCAATAGAACCATTTAGAAGGTTTTATGCATTTGAGTATGTATCAGTGAATGCTTAACACCAGGGTTGTGTTTCCCTCAAAAGATCAAATAGGTTAACTTAAAGAACATAAGACTGGTCAAACATATTAAAATTCATCTTAAAGAGTTTTCAAATACTGAAATGCATGAAACACTCATAAATATATTTATGAACAAAAGTTGGATAATATATTAGCATAGTTTTTTGTAATTAATGAAGGCATATCATTTATTTATGGTATTCAAAAAGGTTAATAAAAGATGTGCTCTTAAATTTGTTCTACCCCCTCATTTAGAAATAATATGCTTCCCATATTGACCCGCTATTTGACTTGATTGCTAATGCATCAACAATTATTATTTTCACAAGGCAAAATCAGCCAATGGAAATGGAAGTGAACCCATACTAAATATGCATAATCTGAACGGGGTTGATACCGATCATGCTTCAAGACCAGCAACACGGGGTTGCACGCCAATTTCATTGCCCGCGGTGCAACGCGCGCGGGTCACTTTTCTAGTAATACTCTAATTTATAACAATTCTATGCAATGAAGGTTGTACATGTTGCTTAAAGTGAGTTTTGTGCTTTTATTACTTGAAACCTTAGCTTTGGAAGTTCTACGTTTCCTTCTACCATGTCCAACGCATATACCTGTCCTCAACACCCTTGCCCAAGAGACAGAAGGGAGCGGAAGAGAGAGATGCAGGAGGGAGATGACGATTGTTCATCTTCTCCGATGACGCGTAATCATCTTACTGCGGTTTCTTGATGTTTTTATCGATGGTAGTCCTTTTTTGGCTCTCGATTGAGGGTTTTCCTGGGTTGTTTGTGCTTAATTTTTGTGCCTTTCTGGTTCGTCTTATTCATTCAGAAGGTTGACAGTTATAGTGGTATAGATCTACATATTCTGTTATTTTTTATGTCAAGTTTGTATCTTTAAGTTCAATTTATCGATTTTAGTTCATAATGGTTCGTCTAACGGAATGGCGGTGGTGATTTTGTCATAGGTTCCACGCCTTGATCATTCAATTGCTCTCAGATGGTATCATTTCACTTTTTCATGTTTTCCTTTATTATTTTCAGTTAATTTGCGTTTGAATCAAAGGGATGTAAAGTTACAGGTTCTGGTGTTTGATGATGTTTTTTTTTTCGACCTTGGTGGTGTTGAACGAAGGATATGGCGACAGATGTTGTAACTAGGTATGTTTCCGAGCAATAATGGTTATTTTGGAAACTTTGCGCTAATTTTCTTGCTAAGTTGGTGATGACGATGTAGATTTGTGGGGTTTTGGTGTGTGCTGCCAGGTCTAGAAGATGAGGTTCTTCCTCAACTGTACCCAAATAATAGAGAGAGACGAGGTACACAGATTTAAGAGAGAGAGATACGGTGGAAGGATCACCGTTTCTAGTGGTGAACCCGGCTGCGCACGGCAGCGCCTCTCAATTCCACTCAGTTACGACCAAGGTCCGATGAACGAAAGTCCACCCTTGTCTTCGATAATAATCTGGGTATAATTTTGGTAGATTGGGTATGGACCACATGGGATGCCTCCGCAAGACGGTGTGGAAGGGATAACACAATCACAGAACAAAGAAGAACAATGCTGCTGGTGAACCCCCAAACCAGATTCTCCTCCCGTTTTTTGTCATATTGATTTTGTCTAAGCTAAGTTCGAAACAAGGTAGCAGTGACCCATCTCCGGTTTCTTCGATTTTCAACAATTTGATCAAGCTAAAATGTTATCTTTTAGTTTAGATCTTGATCTTTCTAGAGAAATCTTTGTGGGTTATTATGGGTTTTCGGTTATCTGAATCGGGCCGATTAGATTTTAAAGTTTTATTGTTGTTTCGATATGTATTTTGTGTTTATTTGTTTGTAGAGAAGCAATAGAAAATTTCTTTTGGATGATTTATATGGGGAGTAAGATGAGAGAAAGTGGCTCAGTTTGAAGTATAGTTTTGAAGGGGAAAAGACGGAGTTAGAGACTCATATTGAAGAAGGGGAAGTTGATCCTGGTGTGTCTCTCTTATATTGTAAGCAATTGTTATCTCTTTTGGGGTTTTCTTTTATCGTTGATTTGATCATTAAGTTTTGATTATTGTTTATTGTATGCACATACTATGTAATGAAGGTTTGGTTGAGGTAATAATAGGCATTTCCCTGTATATCAATGTTTCTTCCAACATGACCCGTTAAAACACAAAAAAACAATTCGAAGTTAAACAACTTTGAGTTTCACCTAAACAGGTTTCATGTCATTTGGTGGTAACTGACCAATGCCAAATTTTAAATATTCTGTATTCAGGTTTTGTTCCATGCATATGACATCTAACCATATCCCTAAACATGACTGTTTCAGCTGGAGTCTACATACCTCACAACTACGACTATCAACGTAGATCTCTCACAAACAACAGAGCATGCAACGAGGTATGATGACAAAAAAATTTCTTTCAAGTCGGCTGTGCTTAGATGAATCTGGTCTCTCACCAGTTGCAATTGCTTGCAAAGAGCATAACGATAGTCATTTTTTATTATGATACATTATGTGATGCTTTTTTATGCATTTGCATTTTGTTTCTACACAGTAACCTCATTCTTAAACATAAAAAGAGGGGATGTCTTAGATTTAGTATAAAAGTAGCTTTATAACTAATATCCATCTGAATATTTGTATATATAGGACTTTTTGCATTAGATTTGTAAAGAGTTATGCACAGCAGAGGTTCCCCTATGATCTATACAAGACTTATATCACAAAAGTTTAAAAAAATCATCTTATATGGAACAAAAGCCCCTACATGCTTATAGTTCATATTATAATATTTAAAACTATAAGGTTAGTTCATTCTTTACACTATGAGTTTGTATTTTGTAATTAGTTGACCTTCATATTTTAATTGTCACTCTCAAAGCTTACTTGACGGCTTAATTCTCATAATTCCTATAGTATTAAATGTTGTTGAAGGCTTAAAAGTCTATTTCGTTACATTTTGTTCACTGTCAGTAGTTCCGCCAAGGATCTAAATGGTTGTCACTGATGCTGGTTACACTTTAATTAATGTTTCATAGTTGTCCAAAAAAATTAATGTTTTCATGCTTAAAAAGGCATCGAGTAGGTGTATGTATCAATGATAACATTCAATACTCTTTTAATTTTTTTAAACGGCAAGCAACGACGTGGCAACCACCGTGACACCGGGCGCTGTGGCTAAGGTCGACTACTCGACCGCCGTTAGCCCCTTGTCTATCCCAGATGCGCGGAAAACCCGACCTCCACCCGCCCGAAGGCACGACAGTGGAATAATCGGTAAAACCTCGCCTCCCATCCAAGATGAACCGACGCCACCCGTATTCATCCTTCACCTCGATGTCGTATAAAATAATGAGGAGAATGGGAGTTGAACCTGGGTCACAAGGAACACCAAGTTTTTCCCCAACCAGTCCACCACTACCTCATTGGCAATACTCTTTCAAATTTAGTGTCATCTTTTAGTTGGCACCTAAACTGTTAAAACTACTATTTACATGTGATTACTTTTGTGCAGCTACCCCCAAAGAAGACCGCAACCGTCTATAGTTTCTTATCGGAATTCTGTAAACAAGAAACCTGTAAGTAGTTGTGAGATGTGAAGGAAGAATAAAAGTTTAGGAGTTTATATAATTGATACAATCGGGGTACTATTTATATTATTTTGTTGGCATTGATTGCATAACTATAGTTTGTTAATTTGATCGACTGCATTTCACTTTCGTTGCCCGTAGCGCAACGCGCACGGGTTACTCTTCTAGTTTTTTTTTTTAAATGCATCTAGACATGTGTAGACTTTTTGGAATAGATATTTAAGTCATTTGATATATTCTTGCATCATTAGGAAGTAATCATATTTAGGGTGCTAAAATGATCTTAACTAGTTCACTAGATTAGTTGGTATTAGTTTTGGATAGTAAAGATGCCACTCATTTGCTCGTCAGTTCAATACCGGGTGATATAGGGAAGGTGAAATATAGTACCGGGAGCTATCGTTTTAAATTACCATCGATACTATGACATTTATTTAGGGTGCTTACGACGCCAAAATATTGTTAACTAGTTCGCTAGGCTAGTGTAAGTTGCATTTTGATACCTTAAATGCTTTCCGTTTAGGCGTCGGCTAGTTTACGGCACTTTTGCGTCGTACCGACGAAGTTTTGTCGCAAGTTGTTATTTCACGTCTAAGTGATGTATGAAGCAATTCCGAGTTCCAAATTTGGCTTAACTAGTTCACTAGAGTTGTCATTTGGTTATTACAGTGGCGGAAATATCGCTTGCTAGCTCGTCGGTTCGCTAACGGACTAGTTTAGTGCATAGCGATATAACATCGGAAGCTTATGATTTTGGTCATCCTATTGATATCCTTAAAATGTTTTAGCGTGTTTTTCATCAAGTGACATAATTCCGAAGTCCCGGAAATGCTAAATTATGGTTTCGGACGAGTTAAAATGTCATATTTTTTGCCGAAACGGACATTTTTGCAATTAGGGCGTTATACCAGAAGGTCTTGTATCTTTGCAAGATATGCTTTCGTATTATTGTTTTCTTATTATAATGGACTCAGTTATGTTATCAGTGTGTCATTTTTCAATGTTTCGTTCTGTTTTCACGGTTTTGCTGGCATGAATAGTGTAACCGTGAATAGTGCACGCAACACTCTTTACCAACACTTTTAGGACATTGTTTGACTGGTTTCGAAATATGACGAAAACCAGCATATGTTTTAGCTTTGTTTTCTTGTCCTAACACTGATATCCAGTATACGACACAGTTACGTAATTAAATTACACTAAATGCACGAGATTTAGAAATATAAATAGTGATTAGATTGTACGGAATTACCAGTTATTTGCCAGTTGTCACAACATTGACCCGGACTAGGTCGAGTCTTGCCTAATTCCCTATAGTTATGGCTCTGATACCAATCTGTCACACCCCAACCGATGGCGGAAACATCGGGGCGCGTCACTGAGTGAAACAGATTCTCCAAGAGAAATCCATAACTAAAATTGCCAGATAATATATCATTACGTCCCATACCGTAAAATATCAGATAATCTAATTATTACATGCATAGTATCTCAAGGCAAATAAATTGTTTCGACAACTCATAATTTAAATTGTTTGTTTCTAGACTCTATCCTACTTGATTCCACATAGCAAGCATCCCAGCATCTCAAACACTTGTCACATACGTTAAAATAGCGGTCAATACACATAGTGTAAAGGTGAACATACAAGTTTAATAGTATATTAGATAGCGAAAGCGGTTTACGCATAACCAGCATGTAACATGTAAAATGTGAAGCAAATACGAATACGAAATGATTGGTTTTTATGTCATGGGAACAAACGTAGATTTAGTTGTCTATTTTGTTTTTAACAAAGTCATGAGCTTTAAATAGGGACGGAAATAGGCAGCTCTGGTGTACTGGGTACACATGTTTAAGAATATCTTGCTTTTTGTTACATAATCTACTTGAAAACGCTTATACCATACATATTTTAAGTGACTTAAAAATTATATGAGGAACAAGGAAAAATACTTGTATGGCTTGATGATGTTTACTTATTAATAGAATAAATTAGATGAAATTCGTAATCCGGTCATTAATACATTAATACATTGGTTGGATCTTTGTTTTCTTTTGCTAATTTTATCTAGGGTATAAAGATACGCGCAATGCTTTTAACTAATGGGTTTTGCTTTAGCGTTTCAGGTTTTCAGCTGGTGCCATCTGTCACACCCCAACTGATGGCGGAAACATCGGGGCGCGACACTGAGCGAAACAGATTATCCAAGAGAAATCCATAACAACTAAAATTACTAGATAATTAATCATTACGTCCCATACCGTAAAATATCAGATAATCTAATTATTGCAGACATAGTATCTCAAGGCAAAAAAATTGTTTCGACAACTCAGAATTTAAATTGTTTGTTTCTAGACTCTCTCATACTTGATTCCACATAGCAAGCATCCTAGCATCTCAAACACTTGTCACATACGTTAAAATAGCGGTCAATATACATAGTGTAAAGGTGAGCATACAAGTTTAATAGTATATTAGATAGCGAAAACGGTTTACGCATAACCATCATGTAACATGTAAAATGTGAAGCAAGTAGGTTATCGACAATGAAATATGCACAGACGTGACTGCGAGTTATAGAATGCGCAACACATATCCCCACTGTGACACGTGAAGAAAATCCCTTAACAACCCATGTCCACGACAAGCGCTGAGTCGAAACTATAGTACTATCATTGCTAAGGTGTCAGAAAACAATCACTGTGTAAACATAACATACAAGCCTTCATCGAGTAACACGTATAACATGCAGTAACGGTTAGCGTATAAAAGTGTTTGCGTTATGTGATCGATGTGATTTGATATAAGTAATGTATGTAACACCCAAAAGTGCTTAAAGTAAAAAGGGATCGAGTATACTCACAGATAGTGTTTAGTAAATAAACACTCTCTTGGATTGGAGGGAGCGTTGGGGGATTCGCCTGAACAGAACGATAGCGTAAGCGATAAACGGTGCGTAAAACGATGCAAAGTGACTGAGTGACGAAGGGTCATCCGATCGGATAGCGATCCGGACGGATGGTCATCCGGTAGGATGGCCATTCAGTCGGTTTGCCATTCGTTTGGGATGGATGTGTTTGTGTATGATGTGACTTTGAAGTTTTCATTGTAGCATTTTATAAAACAAGAAATGTTCCTACCAATCAGGTCATCCTGCCGGATGGTCATCAGGACGGATGGCGATTTGCTTGAAACCACTCCTTTGGATTTTGAGAAAATTGTTTAAGTACTGAACATCATAGGTCATCCGATCGGATTGCCATTCGATTGGATGGCTATCCGATCGGACGGTGATCCGTTCAGTAACCTTGTTCGTTTGAAAACTTGTAAAACTTTGCTAAGTTTGGAATGTTTTATGATTGCACCGAGACGATATGACAACGTGTCAAACAACGGAACCCTATCGAGCCCAAGTCACCCGATCGGATGGGAATCACCCCGTCCGATCAGCTAACTGTTCTTGATGGTCATTCATGTTCGACCCGTGAATCGATCATCTCTTTCGATAGAAATCCATTCTCAGCCCATCACTTCAATACAGAATGAGTAGAAGGTCTGAACGAGCTCTGACTCTATCGGTTTTGAGCTAAAGAGTGTAAAAGTTGTGAGAAAAGTTAGGAAAAACATTCTTTCAACTCTTTTACACTTGAAAATGTTTGGATTTAGGTGAAATTAGTGTTTAATCATGTTGAAATCTCTTAGATCAGAGTTGTTCTTGGTGGAATGACGTCACTCTTTGAAGTTCATAAGAACCCATGATGACATTACCCTAGAACACCCCAAATCAGATGGCCATCATGGTGAAAAGTGAAGATTTGATGGTAAAAATGATGAAGAAGTGTGCGTAGATCATAGAAGTACAAGATTTGGGTTGAAAACTTACAAGAATCACGAGAAATCGAGAGAAAATAGCCCAAAGTGTGCTGGTCGGACGAGAGAGCTGTCACATCACTGTTCATGATGTGACATGGGCTATTTATAGATGCCAAAAGAGGAAAGGCGGTGTGCATGTGGGATCGAGAGGCGGTTCAATCGGATGGCCATCCGATCGGATTGAATGGTCATTCGATCGGATGGCGGTGTGAGTTGGTTTTCGACGTTTCGTTTTGTGTGTTGAGCGTTGCGAGTAGGCGATGCGATACTATTACCCATTAGTTACACAAATAACCTAACTACTAAATAACACAAACGTAATTCGTAAATCTCGAGTTTACGATGAGATTGTGTTGTGATAGAGTTGCGATTGCGTTTGCGATTAATCACCTCAATATAAACATAAGATGCACAAGTAACACATAAATAGCACACACATGTAAAACAATATTCAGAACCTATAACTCGAATTGCGATGCGATAGCGATAAGTCGATTAGCGATTAAACTGCGATTTATTAACATGCACTCCACATAATACAACTAAAGTAATTTAAATTAGAATATCAATTACAAGTCAAGAAGTACAATCAATAATTAAGCAAGGAGTGACAGATCGCAATTAGCAATCTTTTCTTCCTCTGACTTTGACTTTGACTTCAAAAATGCGGGTTGCTACATGGCCATTCGAATGAGTGTGCTTTGTTTGGAAAATTGTTAAAGTTCTTAGTTTTGTTAAAAAAGTTTAAGTACTGAACCGGTTGGATGGTCATCCGAACGGATGACCATTCGATCAGATAATCTGTCGTTTTGAAATTTGGTAATAATTATCTAAGTCACAAGTTTTGCATTAACGGAGACGGTGTGATGACGTGCTAAACAATGGAAACATACCAAGATTCAGTTAATTCGATCGGATGGGAATCACCCCATTCGATCAGTCTCACTGTTCTTGATGAAGTTTCATGTTCAACCCGTTAATCAGTCATCTCTCCGGTGGAAATCCGTTTTCAAGCCGGCTCTCCACTAGGAAATGAGTAGAGGGTCTGAATGGGTT